>JAMBUN010000050.1:11386-89824 GCA_030271035.1 Microascus cirrosus
CCCCCCCCCCCCCCCCCCCCCCGCGGCCGCGCATCGTGTAAGATCGCCCACGAGCACACTTGACGCTCCGTGTTTTCTTTTCTTTTCTCTTTGTTTTCTATTTTAATATTTTTTTTTAGAGTTTTCATCAAGCGCACGATGCAAAATCCGGCACCCCAGACCTCAAAGCAAACATACCTCCCACGTGCGCTGATAACTAAGGAAAATGAGCTCATGTATGGACATAACCAGAGACCAATAGCCAAGAAATAAACTTGATTCAATCGCGTGCCTCGCCCACGAACCTTGGTGCTTCCTCCCCCAATCCGCGCTGTCTTGTCTCACCCCGACGTGAAACATGTCTCCCCCTCATACCCTCCGCTGACTCACGCCCCTTAACCTCGGGCAGATATGCACGAGGGGCAGACACTGAATACATAACAACGCCCCGCGTCAGAGGGGAACTCTCCATAGTAGGGGGGGCGCGGGAAAGATTACGCGAAGTAGCCTCGAGGAGTCAAGCCACCACCTCGGGGCGTTGTTAACGCTCTTGCTACCGCGTGCGCGTCCGCCCTCGCCCGCCGTTCCCCCGAGCCTCCTCATTGACAAAAGATGAGGCCGCCAGACTCGGGAGTGGTGACAGCCTCACGCCGACAAACGAGCCATGATTGGGCCTCTCATTCCGCCCAGACTTTGCGCCACGGCTTCCCCAGGATGAGAAAACCGTGTGGCGCCGCTTGGCCCATGCCCACTTGACACTCCCCATTCCAGGGAACGCTCGGGGCAGGTATCCCGATCCGTCAAAACGGGCTCCAGTCCGAACCCCGGTTCACCATGCCCGTCACGAGAACGCTGGTAATCTCCGGGTCACTCTCAAACCACGCGCCCTCGTCCCCACAAGACCATCCCTGCAAGTTCTAATGACAAGGTTTCTTCCCAAAACCCTGCTTTTTCTTCACCATGGAACCCTTCTCCTGGTTCGCTGGGCTCGGTCAGAGTCAGTCACATCACAAAGAATAATCTTTCCCGCTAGTCCAAGAAGAGAAGTCCATCGTACAGATCGTGTCCGGCACTTCGGCTACCGCGGAGATTTGGTCCTGTACAGTAGGGTGATTCCCCCCAGCTCCTGCGGTCCGCCTCGTGACTCGTGACTCGCATGCTAGCTTTTGGCTGTTCCCTCCCTCACCAAAGGGCCAAGCGGCAAAAAGAAAGTTGCGAGCATACGAAAGACACAATACCAGGCCATGCCAGAACTTGAGAGTCTCGGCAGAAGCCGAACCACCAGCCATCAGTCTTCTGCCTGCACCTGCGCCTCACTCTGCATCGCTCAGTCCGAGCGCCCCATGAAATTACCCCACTTTTCTCGTCGAGGAGTTGCATGACGCAGCAGACTCCACAACCTCGGATGCCCTCTTCCTGCCGGCGGCGCCACTTCCACCAGCAGAGGATCAGTCCTCCCTCTTTGTTACTCCGTATTTCACCTTGATGAGAGCCAACTGTGCACCAGGGAACGGTGGGATTATCAGCCCAGCCGCACCGCACCGCACAGACACACACATTGCGACCCTCAGTCCAAGAATGGACAAGTGGAGCAGATCCTGGGCGCCTTCAGGATGGCCCTGCGCAAACCCAACCAGGCTCGATCCCCACGAGCCAATGGAGAACCGCGAAGCCGCCCAGTCCTGCACGCGAACGGAGCCGGTTACGTATGGGATATCATCGCCCGCAGGGAGACGAACGGAAAGGATCCCACCCCAGAGGATTGGGTGCAAAAGAGAACGTCATCGTTCCTTTCCGTAAACCGTTTAGCGCTTGCTCATCCGCTTGGCGGGTCTCTGTTTTGGGTTATGTGTCAAGACGGTCGGATATCGCGGCCGCACAAGGTTTGCGACTGGGCGTAGCTGGGGGCTCCTTGGCTGCCGCCCGGCAGTGGATTGGCTGGATCTCCACTTGCGCTGATTACGACTCGCCGTGGCTCGACGACAATCCGTCGAAGCTTCGGTGGACCTCGGTGGAGGGCTCCAACAGGTGGATCTCTGCCCGTTTGTGAAGAGCTGGCCTGCGGGCCGGCCGCTCGGCAAGCCTGAGTTGCCATCAGCGCTAACAAGGGTCCCACTTCAAGGATGGGATTGGCTTAGCCCGCTGGATGTGAAAACACTTCAGGTCACATTGCCCAGTAAACGTGAAACCTCGCCCCTGAGCTTCGCAGGCGCCCATACTGTCCTCGCAATGGAGGGTCATGCAATCTCCACTGATGAACAACAGCCGGTGCTACCGCTGATAGACTCGCACTGCGATGAACCCGACTGCCAAAAATGATCGCTGACCTCGTATGGAGCATGATAGTGTTATTAGGTAAGTACTAATGAGCAAGCGCACAACCCAATCGGCTCGCCTGGCTCCCGGTCATATCTCTCGATGAGGTGCCCGCTGCAAGGGCCACCCGGGCCGCCAGACGAACACCGCCCCTGTGAGATGGACGGCTCGCCAGGACACGGGATGGGACGCTGCACTCGAAATTGAGCGCGCGACATGCGATGCGACCAAAGCAAACGCTATCACAACTCTAGATTAATTCGAGGTAGCGTGCCGGATTGGCTTCGGAGCTTTTTGGGTTGCCTGCAATAAAACGCCCACCCGTCCCTGCCGGAGTTGGGGGCCAACTTGGGATCCGCAGTGCGGTTAAAGCCAAGCCAACTAGCACATCGTAGACTTCGTGCTTCGTAATAGCGGTCGCGACGGCAGATATTATCACGGTTGATGTGGGCCGCTAATCAGATCGGGGAATGAGACAGCTGCACTAGCAACAACGCAAACCCAAACCCAGGCCCCCGTGGTATCCACAAAGCCCCGGCGTCACTTCTGAGACTTCAACGACATCGACTCCATCTCAGGAGTCAGACGCATCAAACGTCGTCTGTGTCGAGTATAATCGCGGCAGGCCGATGCCAGAATGACGCCTTGTGAGGGTGATTCGGACGGCCCGCACAGAGCCCAGCCAATTATTCGCTGGTGCAGGACACAACGACCCAACCACTCACATGCTGACTGCGCAGCCGAGCGCTGAGGATGTGCAGGTATCCAGCAGGGCGGCATCTCTCGCGACTGATTGGCCGACGGCGTGCCCACCGCCAACTCATCAGCATTTTGTCCGACGCTGATCGGACGTTCGATTGGACCAGGCCGAGGGATGTTCATCTGGCGAGGCAGGAAACAGTGCCATGCATCTGAGAGGGAGGGATGAGGAGGAGGGACCTTGGCAAGGGAGACCTCCAACGCGCCATTGGCTTGGTTCACTTGGAGGCTTGCAGGCTGGTTTGACTGATCTCCGCGCCTTCCCGCAGGAAAGTCCATCTTGCACCATGCTTGCCTTCCTTCTCTGACAGGGCGGCTGGTCCGCATCATTGATGCTCGCCGATCCCACTTCTCTTGACAGCCGCGAGGCAGCCCCTGCGACAGCGGGGAGGCTCACACTGCCGACGCTGGGCGGATTTCGGGTGTGTATCGGTGTCTCTGCTGAGTGAGGCAAGTCCGCAGTGCCTCAGATTCCAAACGAAGCGACCCAGCCCCCTTGTATCCTGCTTTCATGCACTCAAGTGTACTCTGTACTCCGAGACTCGGCTGCGTCGATAGAATTCCGCATTGTGCTGAAGCAAAAGTAAACTTGCGGAGAAAATGGAATCTCCTGTCTCGCCTGATTGTGCCTTATGATTGTCGTTTGAGGAGGCGGGTGCCAATGACGGCACTCCCTTCTCGCCCCCACCTGGCGAAAGGGATATTAACGGGGCGGCGAGACGCCGAGACTGCTTTGCGTGCACGAGGCCTGGCTCTCGTGGCCTATCAAAAAGCAAGACCAGTTGGATCTCGGGTCAGACCAGCCAAACATGCAATGGGATGCGGAGTAATCCACCGACAAAAGCAAGATGCTTGGGGCGACTTGACACGAGACGACTTTCTCAGAGCGGTGGGGAATGGCCGCATCGAGGGGACAGCGGCGGCCTCCATCAAAACTTCCAAGTCCCGTGGTTGCTTTTGTTGTGGTTCCAATTTTAAACACAAGATGGAGCAGCTGTGGCCTGTTCCACCCAGGCCAACCCGCCTCGGAACGCCCAATGATGTGCCAAGCAAACCTTGATTCACCCTGGATGTGAAGGGCCCCATACGGCGGATGTCAGCGGCAAGACAAGTCACCAACCTCAAGCGGGGGCCGGGAGGAAGCGAGCTTGAGGGAAAGGGCACTGTGCCTGCCGGACTGTACAAAGAACTCTCCCACTCACTGTACACTGCTCGCCAACCGTCGATGAAGCCAGGCAATCACTGGAATGAAAGTGGAGTTCGCCGCCGGCCTCACTCTGCAGGAGAAGGCGAGCCGTCAGGCCCCCCTCCGTGGGCTACTGAGTGGCCGTGTGCAAGACGCCACACAGCCCCAGCGCCTGCTCTTAAATTCCACGTCAACTGGGACGGATTGCGCAGGCGTCGAGGACGTGTCCGAAACACTGTGCAAGAGGTGGTGTGGGAGGTGCTTTTCTTGGCTGATTGGCCACTCGCCACACCCTCAATGATCGCCTGTGCCCCAGGCCGTTGTGGAATGGCATGGTATCCCGGTGGTTCGATGGCGTTAGAATGTTGTAAGGCGTCGACGAGACGAGTCCCTGAATGGTTTGGTTTTGCACCTGATGGCTGGGACTTGTCTTGCCGCTCCCATGGCGCAGGCGGTGCCGGTGATCGATTCTAAGAGGACGCCCGGAGACGGACGCGAGCGAGGAAGCCGCCGCCCGCAGCGTCTCCACACTCTGAGGAAGGACGTACCCACGACGGTACAAAGTACATTGGCCTGGCCAGTTTTGCCCGGCGGCGCCGCCCAATATTCGCAGGGTGGAATATGCAGCGTGGCGTGCTACGCTAGCGTTGTGCCAATGTACCTCGTACCCATCCATGCATGGGTCATTGCGCATGCCGTTCTTCCCACCACGACCTCCTGCCTCCAATAGGTCCTCTCGGACGCAGCTGCCCATCTCCACAGCCCACCCCCCTTTTCGAATGGAAGGCCCCACCACACCCTCCCACCACCCCCAGCGCTCAAACAAAAACAGGCGCAGCTCGATATTATCAGTTTATTTCGAGAAAAGATACTTTTTCGCTAGTGTGCATTATGGATGTGGGACCCACCCGCACCGAACAAGGGTCAGGGATGGTGTCTGATGGAGGGCGTCACAGCACTTGCGACCCCCATGAGCGGCGACAGGGATGGCCGGGGCCACATTTGGTTGTGCGCCCCAGGTACGGCGGTACCTCTTCTCACCCTTGGCTTCTCTGCTCGCCTCGTTTTTTTGGTACACTGGCGCCTGGTTTATTATCTATCCGGGCCCATCCCTCCGAGCTCTTCAACCTCACCTCTCATCCTGAGCCTCCTTCTTCTCCATCAACCTTCACCACGCTCATTCCCATATCGCTCTCCACCTTTTCCTCCTCCCCGAACCTGATATTAAATCGGTTGTATGGGACTTTAACATTTTCATAATATCTTCCTCTCCTTCGTCCTCTCCTTCGCCAATCCCCCAAACCCCCGTCTCTTGGTCCAGGCTTTTTGTCCAACAGACTTACACCGCCAATTTCCACCAACACCTGGGCCCTCTTTTCCGCATCTCAAAAGGTTGTTTCCTTCTCTCTCTTAGCCCGGGATACTCGCCGGTGTAGCGCCCTAATTCTCTTGGCCAATATCCGGAACATCAACCCAGGAAGAAAGCTGGACTCTGTTTCCTCTTTTTTTCTGTCTTGTTGTGTACTTGGTTTTCCCCGTACCTATCTCTTAAGGACCGACGACCCGTATCTTGTCCTGGACTTTCGAGCCTAGGACTCTCGCGACCCGCCACGCTACCCAATAACATGCAACATGCCTCGGGATTCGGCTACCCTACCCCTCCAGCCTCCCCCGCCGCTTTCGAGCACCCCAGCTGTGCGATCCAACAACACGCGCAGCCTATCTCACCGCAGTTCCCACCTCGATGCACGCCCCTCGCGCCTGAAGAGCGGTTAGGGATCGTCCTGGATGGTAAGCTCCAGCTGACCAAGATTTTGGGGACCGGAGCCTATGGCGTTGTTTACGGTGCCGTGGATATCACCACCCGAGTTCGCTATGCCGTAAAGTGCCTGAGCAAGTTCAACGCCGATGGGACACCTCTGGACCGCCGGCAGTTTGCCTTCCAGAAGCGGGAGATCCGACTCCACTACCAGGCCTCGGACCACCCCAATGTCGTTTCCATGCTTAAGATCGTGGACCGTCCGGACTGTATTTACGTTGTTTTGGACTACTGCCCTGAGGGTGACCTATTCTACAACATCACGGAGCGCGGCCAATACGTTGGTAAGGATGAGCTGGCAAAGCGTGTCTTCCTCCAGATCCTGGATGCCGTGGAGCACTGTCACAGCCGGGGCATCTACCATAGGGACCTGAAACCCGAGAACATCCTCGTCACGGACAATGGAGAAACTGTCAAGCTTGCAGACTTCGGCCTCGCAACTTCGTCAGCTCGTTCCGATGACTACGGGTGTGGGTCCACTTTCTACATGAGTCCAGGTAGGTCTCGAAGCCCGCCCTCGAATTTACGAGTCACGACCGACTTACACTACGCAGAATGCCTGGACCACTCGGCGAGGAGGCCCTATTACCTCTCCGCCCCCAACGATGTCTGGAGCTTGGGCGTTATCTTGGTTAACCTCACCTGTGGGCGCAATCCCTGGAAGCAGGCGTCGATTGAAGACTCCACCTACAGGGCCTACGCCAACAACCCCGAGTTCCTCAAGACGATCCTCCCTATCACTGATGACCTGAACGCTATTCTCCGGAGGATCTTCGAGCAGAATCCCGAGCACCGCATCTCCCTGGCGGAGCTCCGCAACCGGATCCTGGCGTGCCCTTGGTTCACCGCCCCTCCCGCGATGTCCCCCGTGGAGACGCCACCGGTATCCCCCGAACCAACCCTTGAATACGTTTGCGACGAAGACGCCATCATCGATGACGCCGCCTACGATGCGCCCCTCTCGCCGGCCTCGACCGACTCCACCGACTCGGACGAGGCGTCTTCCCTTACCTCCAGTGTAGAGAGCGTCGGATCCCTGGACGACGACTTCATGCACGAGCAGCAGCAGCAGATGGACAACATTCCGCAGTGCCAACCTCATACGTTTGAACCCGAGGAATCGTCCATGGCTCTCTTCCCGAACCAGGAGTTCGTGGCCCACACGTACACCGGTCCGGTGCCCGTGCAAGTGCCTGTCCAGGAGCCCATGGTTCACGTTCCTGTGGCGCCTATCCACGTCAATCAGATGCCTGCGCCGGTCCCTTCCCCGGAGCAGGCGCCAAATTGTGCGCCGAAGTCGCACTTCACCTTCTGGTGGGAGATGGTCAAGTACGCACAGCAGGTACCGGCTCTCCAGCCGCATGTTCCCTTCCACCAGCAGGTTCCTCTGTTTGCTGCTCTCCAAGGATACTAAGGATCTTTACGATACGCCCGTCCATCCGAGCCGGGTCTGGAAATCGGGCCATGATTCTTTGTGACCTACCACACGATAACCTTGGGGCCTCGATGCCCTCCGGATCGCTACGAGTGATCCACACGTTTTATCAGCCATGACGCTAGGTGTATTCACCCGTCACCTTCGGCAATCACCAATTATACGTTTTGGCATCCACAACCCGGTCGCCGTCTCAAACCGGCCTGGCGCCACCATTCTTTTTTTTAATCTCCTTATGTTTGTCTTCTCAGCAAGGGAAAGAGCGTGGAGTCTTCTTGGGATCTGAGATGACCTTCCATCTACAAGAGTTGGCGTCTTTCACTTTTATTTTCTTATTTTCTTCGCAACTGGATAAGCATGGGATGGCGCAAAGTGTAAGGGAGTGGTTGGGATACACTCAGGAGTTTGACCTTTCTTCACTCTTCTCTTCAGTCTTATTGTTTTACGGGGTTTATGAGATATGGATGAGATTACGTTCTGGAAGGTTATATTTTACTTCCCATTGATTCTGCTCCTCTGGGCTCAAGGTGGAAGCTTGATTCGCTTGTTCGACTACAATGGAAAATAGGATCTTTGGTCGGAAGGAAAATAGGCAAGGGGGACAAGCTATGCGGAGCTTGGGACTAGATACTTGGGTTCGGGCCCAAACTGTGCTTGAGTCGATATAACGACTCTGCTATGCAGCGACCTTGGGGATAGATCAAATGAATCACAAATCCTTTGCTGCACTTTTAATTACATTTGGTGATACCAACGCCTTCATGCTAGCTTCGGAGACTTAACAAAATGAGATATGTGACTTGACAAGTCAGACTGGGCATTTCCCAGGCTAGATATCATCGTAACAGAATGCAACCCGCCGTGTCCGCACCATGCAGGCTGCGCCATGGATAAGCGAGTCAAGGTGAAAGAGGGTGTTGACCCAACTTCCTTTCGGAGCTTCTCGTGGAGCCACCAGGCTCACAGCACAGGGAAGTTCACCGCGGCTTATGAGCGGTGTCACAAACGAACCCTCCCTGCCAGGAAGTGCAATTATCAAAACCCTGGTCCCAAAGCATAAGCCATACGCCCGTCATGGCCCCTCTGACAGAAGGCACCGCTGCGCATTAGCTATTTACGGAAATCGAAAGTGGATGGGGCTCCCCGCGACTGCCGAAACCACCTTTCGGCTCGTTTCAGTGATCCTTGACCATTCGTCCAAAATTGGCTGTCCTCCAGAAAAGTAACCGATCATCCATGGGTGCGAAAAAGGGAAAGAACCAAAGAAGACGTCGTGCCCGGTCACCGCACACCCCCTCCAGGCGATTTCTCCCATGGGAACCAATATGAGGATGCGCGGCGTGCAGGCTGCAGGCTGGAGAATGATTGGTTGGGGGGGCTCCTGCGTGCTCGCCTTGCTTTTCATTTCCTTGCAGGAGGGCCGCATGTGGATGAATGGTCGGGTATTGTGGACCTTGGGCACACAGTCAGCTTGCACCACCAACGGGTATCGTGTACATTAGCAAACCCCTCCACCTGCCACCATTGCCAATGTCGTTTCCCATGGAATTTCCAGGATGGTGGGACTGTGGTTTGCGGACCTGCTCCCCCATAGGAAGTCGATAAAGTGAGGGGGGAAAGGGTAGATGTGTGACGCAGCCCTCCTAAATTCTGTGCTCCGATACGCCGCCAGATATGGACATGTTGCGAGATGCCCCGTCAGAAACATACCTGCAGGTGTCGTATGGAGTGGATGCACCAGCCGCTCACCCGCCCGCCTCTCTTGCCTCACTCTGTGGTCATCTCGCCATTAGGAAAGTGTGCAGCCCCCCCTCCTCCCGCATTGCATTAGCCCCCCACCTTTCTTCTCCTGCATCGTGCTTTCCTTATTACCAAGCCTCCTGATTCGATCGTCCGATGCACCTTACTCTACCCGCAGACTCTGTGCGGAGGTCAACAGGGGCCTCAGGCATGCATGCTTGCCGAACTGTCGGCGGGTCCTTTTCCTGGGCGGAAGGAAGGCGGCGCTCCGCGTCAGCTGAAGTTGGACAAAGTGTGCGGGAAGGAGCGAGCGAGATGCAAGTCTGGCCGTCTGCAGGAAGGTGTGGGAATGGGCTATTCTGGCCGACGTTCCTTCCGTCCAGCCCAAGAGTGGCTGCTTCCTCCCTGTGTTCGGATGCAACTTCCACCTTGCATCCTATGGAAGGTGCCAAGAGAGGTCAAGTGGCCTGGCGCCGAGATGCAGATGTCGAAGGCGGCAGTCGCGTTAGACAGCGATGGGCGTCGCTGCAAGTCTGAGATCTCCCGCCTCGTGCCTTTTTCGACAGACTCCGTGTCATGCATATTCATTCTTTCTCGACCCATGATCTCCGGGTCACTCCTGCAGCTTCCCTGGTTCGACTGCCATCGACTGCCGAGATGGCGAGGCACGTTGAGAGATGCATTTGTGACGAGCTGCAGCGGCTTTGGCATCTAGTATCATTATTCGGCGCTAACTCTTTTTCCACTTAATTCGTGCATCGAAATTGATTTTTTCCACATCTTACGTTGGACGAGGTTGGCATCTTGGGCCCGGAGAACGCCCGGAGTACGAAGGATAACAAGTCTCGCATTTCCAGCCTCGCGAGTGGGGCGTCCCCGCACTGTTGATGGGTCGAGACATCCAAGTATACGAACAGGGAATGAGACATCCAGAAGACCGGGGAGATTGCCTCCTGTCCTTTCCAGGGATCCACCCATAAGCCAAGCTTGAGGTTCCAGCACGCCCATGAGACCCTAAGAAAGAGGGCGTCGGAGGTGGCCACCGAAAAAGTCAGAGGACCTGAAGGTGACCTTGTCGGAGTGGTTCAGAGCCGCAAGGCCGCCGGAGCGTGATTTCGCTGGCGGTCGTCGCCGCAGAGGGAGGAGAGGCCGGGTTCGAGTAGAGGGTGCCCGCCTAGGTCAGGTCGTGTTGGGTTTCAAAGGGCGTGTAGAGTACGTACGACGTTATGACCAACACGTGGATTGGCAGCGGTGGGAGGCGTGGCGGGCCGTTCCTGGCTGCGGGCGAGAGGAGCCGGAGCGGGTTGTGAGGGAGTTGTAGATGGACTGAATGTAGCTGGTGACGAGCTGGACTGTACTGACATGTTGAATGGATTAAGCAGACGGTGATATAGGCATGCCCCTTCCTTGGTCATTACTTCACGGAAAGCCCCTTCACTAGGACGAACTCTATTTACAAACTCGGGGCACACGAGCCTCACTTCTCCTACAAAGCTGTCTCTGTGCATTCCTGGTGAGAGGCAGACCATCTTATTCTAAGAATCCTCGCTCTTCCGGCTTAGCCCGGCCGCACTTCGTCTCTCGACTCTCTCGTACGCTTCTGATACCCATCGAACCAACCGTACCAGATGAGAGACACCATGGCCACCTACCAGCCCCCCATAGTCAACAATGCGCGGGAGCAGTGGCTCACCACGCATAACCCTGCCCTTAAGCCATGCCTGACCTAGCCGCTGAGCTGCCAAAGGACGACAGCAGCCATGAGAACACGTCTCTGCGGGCCCCCAGCTACCGCTCTGCCTTTGTCGAGCCGGGTCTACTGCCCTTGCTCTGGGAACCCTCGGCGTCATTCACCTTGTCATATACGGTATCGCCACCAGTGGCGCCGTATTGGGCACCGCTGTTCAGGCCAGTAACCTGGACTTTTTCGCGTCCATCGTCAACGACGCCGCCTGGGACCCAAACAACGAGGTGCACTGTGGCTCTATCGAGACCGTTTCCCCTAGCTTGGCCTAGGTGGCGACTATTGAGCAAGCAGTCGGGATTTATAGGGTGGGCGCTGAGAGTATTTGATGAGGAGAAGGGCTGGCCGGAATCCGGAGGGAATGACGTAGAAGAATATGGTTGCTGCAGCGTCTGGAAATATAAGTCTCTGGCAAAAAGTAATAGATGCCCCTTTGCGCCATTCCTTGCACAGAAGGACTAACGCAATATGCTTAACACAAGTGTAAAATCAACTATTCTCATTTCCTAATGAAATGGCATTACCGAGATATCTGGGGCCAGACTCCAATGTTCGTCACATTTGGCACAATACCCTTCAGGGTGCCAGCCAGTTCGCCAAAGTTTTCTACTCCAGAAGCTGCCCTCTCCTCGGTATCGGCTAGTGGTGCGGCCTTGCTTAGCATGTAGTCCTCGATATGGACGCCAGCTCTCTGGCCCAGCACGGGCGGCCTGGAAGTTCCGGACCCCCATCTCGCAGTTCGCCTCACGTTTGTGTTGTATCCAAAGACCACTGGGTGGCAGGTGAACGAACGTTCTCGCGAATGCGGAGGTCGTGCCGGTTGCGCATGAACAGAGTGGACTAGGTGTCTCGCAACGCGACGTGACAGGTCGAAGGCCCTACAGAGAGAACTGATCGGGCATGCTTGGAGGCCTTGGTGATCAGGCCAACACAACAGAAATGGGGGTGTCAAGCAAGGTGAGTGGATGGCCAAGTCAAGGCAGAGTGCTGTTATTGGACCATTACTTTGGTGGGATGATGCTGTGATGCAGTGGCAAGAAGCGGTGTGAAGGGGGGCCGGATTGGCTTCACTTGGCGCATGGGACGCAAGTTCCAGGCCACGGTCTCATTGGAGCTCCCGCCGCCCTTCTTGTGATGGGATCATTAGCAAATCAGATCGCGGCGCTGGCGGTGCATCTCAAGGCTCCACGTTCCGGTCCCTCCAGTGGACCGCAAACATCGTCTTGGCAGATTGGCCCTCCGTGTGGCTCGATGACCATCACAACGACGTCGTCATGGGAGTCCCCACGGAGATGCCTTGAGACTATCACGGTGGGGAGTTATTGAGCTGCAAAGTAGAGCGATGCTGATGGCCGGCCCTGCCGATTCTGCAGCCGACGTCGTGGAACAGCTCGAGACTTGAGTGGTTCGATAGTGTAAACACAAAGATTGAGGGCCAATTATGGTTTGGCTTCGAGACAGGACTCGCCATACGTCACACTGAAGCCAGCCGCCAACCGTGTCTCTCATCACGTTCCAGCTCCATTGAGACATTGAGTACGGATGGAATCGCGCTATCCTACTTGGGCCAGGTGCATTCATGTTCAGGGTCCTGGTGCGACCAACCTTCTCTCTGTTCCTCGTACAAGGTCCGAGATTCATATAATCGTGGTGGCTATTCGTGCATGAGCTGACCGAGACGGGAGTCTGGTGCCGAAGTCGCTCTGTCTGTGGCTCACACCGCAAATGTGAATCATGCGGTGTCCTTCGCATGCGAGTTGGCGATCCAGCATCGGAGTGGTATCTCGTTTTGGGAATGGCTGCATCGAGACGGAATATTCCAGATTGAAGATCGGAAGACCACGAGGCGTTTGTGGCTTGTGCTGAAAGCATTGTAGAAGGCATCAAGTGCAATCATACCACCCTCCTCGAGACGCAAGAAGAGGTGTCAGGATGAGGACAGTGCGTGGCGAGACGTAATGGGGAGGAAGCTCAGGACCAGGGCTCCAAGACCGAAGTATCGGCGGAGTAAGGGATGGGTGATATCTCGATGGCTCAGAAAGTTAGCTCTATCGAGTTATGAGCCGGGCTAATGGCACCAGTGTAGGGGAGGGGATATCCCCGGGCAAAAACAGTAAACATCCTCGATTGTTTGGGCCATGGTGGATCCCATTCCAGCGGCCGGGTTACTGGGACAGTGTTTGCTTCAAACGTGCGCTCGCAAGGTGGTGTTGCTCAGGCTTCCTAGTCCAAAAACATCGGGACAAGGTCTGTCCACACTTGGTTAGGTCTGGCTGGCCAAGAGGCTGTCACGAGAAGGTGGTTTGTTTCAAAGCTTTCGAATGTTTCTTGCTTCGAGGCGCCCTCGGATCCCATCGACACCTACCTGATGTAAGGGTGACGGAAGCTGCGTCCCGTGAGTGCGGAATATTGCCGGAGCCGGGACAGGAGCATTGGGATCAGGTGGGTGACCCCGGCGGGACGGAACGGCCTATCTCGGAAACCGGAGACCATGGTGATGTTAGATTTGAGCTTCATTTGCCGTTCCGCGAGTTGTAACATGGACTACGAGGAGGTTGACGGGGAGGTTATTAGCTTCGGTTGCGGATATATATATTCACCTCTGAGATGGGTTCTTCAGGAACTTTGCTACCGACTGGTTCTGAGACCCCTTTGATAGGGTTGAAAGGGTTTGGATGTCTTGATATATGGGAAGAAGTGACGTTGTTGAGTTTGATGGTCAAGGCAAAGCATGCAGGGGGATTGTACCCTTGGTTTAGCAGTCCTTCGAGATTGTGTCCTTAAAGTTTAAGGCAGGGTGTCACTTCAATAGGATAGAGATTGGGTTCTTCGTTGCCTTCATCCTATTGAGTTTGGATGGCTTGACATGAGAGATGATTTTACTCTTGTATTGTATGCCAGTGTTGCCGCTGGACTCAAGCTCGACATTACCTCTACTTGGAGGCAGCAACTTATACGCGTGGGAAGCTTCACAAGTAACGACACGCTACGCGACGAGACGCGGAGGTGCGGAGATGTGACCTTGAGGCTATCCTAGAGGCTATATAGACTTCTGGTGTCAATTTTCGAAACGGAAGTTAAAGGTGAGACTGACAGGGTCTCGGTCCTTTACATGGTTTATAGAGGGGCATCTTGATATAATTGACGTAGTCTCTTGAGAGTCTCGAGCGGAGGCAACAGCTTACACGGCTAGGAAAAACTTCATGGATTGTACGCAATAGTAGGTAAGACTCGGAGCACCACCGAATGTCAAATCTCGCGTCTTCCTATAATGGCATCATATATTGAGGCCGTGAATGAGGATTCACACATTCGCGTCTGGCAGATAGATAGCCTCTCTAGTTTACGGGGCCGTACTAAAGAGAAATTTAGGTTTAGATGTTAGGAGAGAACGAGGAAGCCTCGCCCCGTTGGACCAGTCGAGGAAACCCAATTATGGTATGGCAGCTGGAGGTTATTCCATGAGGGCAGAGGGTTCCCGAAATTGCTGTCTACTCGCGTGACAGCGTTGCTATGAAACCTGCTGGTGCATCGCCACTTTTACTTGGCTCAGCGGCAGAGTAAGTTGCTGAATGCTATCTCTACGGACGTGAGAGTTTTTACCCCTTATGAGCTTAGAATCATACACTTTACGGTTATACAACACTCGATGTCTCCATTCGGGAGGCATATTGAATCCATGAGATCATCGAAACAGGTGAGAGCTACATCACTATAAGGTCTTCTTTTTTCATCTGCTGTTAAGTTATCTCATCTGGATTCTCGGGTATCAAGATATGTTCCAAGGCTGGTGCTGGTGATGAACCCGCCAGAGGTAAATGCTTATATTATCTTGAGTTCTCAGCATATTAGCTACGGGGGTAAACGATAGGCTAGGGGGGTTGCAGACGTCTATGTCTCATCGGGCTCCTTCCACGAGATAGGCACTCGGTCTGGAGTTTCGGCAAAGGCCTTCGTTCTATAGACGCTGGACAAGGGCACGTTAAGTGCAGCGTAGGTAGAAGTCTCACGGAACCAGGAGGACCGGTTGGATGCCTTGTTTGTGTACTTAAACCGATAAATATGCATCGACATTATGTCTTTTCAAGACCATTGCGCTGTATCTCTCAGAAATGCCCACTTAACCGTCCGTATGGACCAGGGCAGAGCCAGACGCTCTCTAGGTTGGTGCTCGTGCATCACCTCAGGGCAGCATCACTCCAACCCCGGCAACACCCATTTCACCAACCACTCTGGTTTGTGCACCTGATGTACCGTCAACCACTCCTAAGACATCGGCCTGAACATCCCCCACATCACACCAAGAAGAGCGCGCGCCTCCTCGCTGTACACGCCATGCTACTCTGTTATCCTCCTGTACTTCTGTAGGAGCTCGTCAAACGCTTCCTTGGGCTGAGGCCAAGACTTCCACACATTCTCTTGGAGCCGGTGGTGTGTTCCTTCACCTGTGGCCATCACTTCTGCTTCTGATCGCTCCCAAAGCTTCCTCCACCTCGGAGGAGATCTCTCATACCCAAGGCGTAAAGCTGATTCGACATTACGTCGTCTGCGGATTCCTACTCCTAAAGAGGTATTTCCTACCTGGGATTTCCAAGATGACACCTCTCAGACTCCATAAATCTGATGGACATGATAGCGGTGTGTCAGGGTCGAAGAGAGCTTCGGATGCTCTCCAAGGTAGGGGTGTGTTGCAGGTCCCTGCCAATACGGGTCTCCATTGCATGGGAGAAAACCTTCACCGAAGTTGCCGAGGAAAAGACCTCGTGCGACTGATAGTGCGAAGTCCTGGCCTTTTTTCCGAGCTATAGAAGGTGAACCGCGTGAGATGGGGCGTTAGGAGGGAGAGGTTCCGCGGAGACACTCTTGACGGGTATCGTGTTTAATTGGCTAAACATCTCCATGAATTGGTCTGCTGACAGCTCGTTGAGGACGATGGGAGCTTTACCAGGGTATTCCGAAGATTAATATCTACAGAATTTCTGTTAGCTTCTCTTGTCCATGTTGTGAAGTTGAAAACCCGCTTCCTGGAACGCATCGTGAATAGGTGGAACTCACACCCAAGTAGTATGACAGGACATGTTGAACATGGAAGGGAGGACGATGCCTAAGTGGCGGGCGGCACAAGGCTATGTTGTTACTTAAATGCAGCAAGGCTAAGTTTCATGGTCGTGGGATCAAGAACGCGTGTACTTGGCCAACGTGAAGGGAAGTTGGCCATGTTTGGATCTGGACACTACTGTATACAAGCCGAGAAAGTTGCTGGAATGCTGCGTGAGAATGCAGTCTTGACAGTTGGCAGATTCACAGGAACCATGTGTCCGTGCGTCGACAGGGACGGATAAACAGGTGGGTGGAGCTGGATTTATGGAAAAGACGTACCCATATCAAGGAACATGGTTCAACGTTCGATAGTCAAGCATCACCACTATGGGCAACAAGTTGGAATGGAAGTAACATGACCTAAGAACTGCAAAATTGATTATGGACATACGAAAAAGAAGCTCATAAAATATGTATCTCGAAGATGAAATCGCCCCCTTTTCAATAATCGGATGAATCCATACTCCCTACACATCGATTGCAAACTTATACCACGCCAATCTAGTTGAGCGGCTCAAGAGAGCCCTCCTATGGCTCATTGGCATCAACGCTCCCCTCCTCTCCCTCATCAACGTCAACGCTGCCCTCCTCCCCCTCATCAATGTCGACGAACCCCTCCACTGGCTCCGCTACGATAAGCGTGCTCTCCTCCGGCTCGTCGATCCTAAGCTCGCTCTCCGCGCCCTCCTCGACTTCTACCTCGTCCTCCTCGTCTCCATCGTCAACAGGCTCTTCGGGTTCCAGCGGGGCGCCCCTCGTGGGTCGCTCGGTCTCAACGCTCTCCTCTTCCGGTTCCTCGAATTCCACCGGGGGGCCTTCACTGGGCTCCTCAGGCTCAACACTCCCTTCCTCGGGCTCCTCGACGACAACGTCTCCCTCGACGGGTTCCTCAGGGACGACCGGCGCACCCTCAACAGGGTCTTCAATTGTGATCTCTGACTCAATATCCGGCGGGTCCTTGCAGAACAGTAGCGCAGCGGTAACGGCATTCCGGAGTGACGAGATGGACGCCGGCGGATCAGGCCCATAGATAAGCAAAATCGTCGCCAGAGTGGTCTCCAACCCAATGATATCCTCAAGCCTACATGTTCCCGGCAGCGCAAAGATCCCATCCTGCCGCTTCACTGTCGGATTCAACTTGGACCAGACCCCTAGGATTGTGGGGTCAAACTCGAAGCCCTCCTCAAGGAGCAGCTGCACGAGCTGCTCGGCGACCATGTACACCGGGAAAGTGGGGTTCTGCGACTTGAGGAGCTCGACGAGCGCGTCGTAGAGCTTCTCAACGTCCACCGCGGGCTCGGTGGAGCGCCGGGTCTTACCCTCCGGTATGAGGATGGTGCCGACGCCGGGCGGTGCGTTGGTGTCGATGATACTGGCGTGGTCCTTGAGGAACTCCTTGGCCTCGTCGATAGCGGCTTCGATGGCGGCCTTTTGCTCGGGATCCGCGATACCGAGGACGATCTGCTGAAGGAGAAGAAGGGTTTGCTGGGCCTCGATGATGTCTTCTCTGCTTACATCGTCCTCCGGGTAGTCGTGCTCAGGATAGTCGGGCTCTTCCTCAGGGTAGTCGGGCTCTTCTTCAGGGTAGTCGGGCTCCTCAGGATAGTCCGGCTCTTCCTCAGGATGGTCGGGCTTGTCGCCATAGTCGGGCTCCTCATCCTCTTCCGGGTGGTCGGGCTTTTCGGGCTTCTCCGGGGGATCCTCAGGTGCTGGCGGCGCGGGCTCCTCCGGGTGCGAGGGCGCATCGGGATCCCAGGGATCATCCGGTTTCCCCCACTTGCCGCCCTTGTCACCCTTGTCCTCTCCATCGCCCTTGCTAGGACCTTCATATTGCGGCGTGCGCTTCATCGGAATGGTGAAGCTAGGGGGGGTCCTAGGGCTGGGTGTAAAGATTAGACCCGAACCGCTGCACTCGTTGTTGACGCAGAATTCGACATTGCCATCTCCAATGAAAAATTGCCTCTTCTCCCGGGTGGGGAGGGCCTGTGTCGCCGCGACCAGGCCGAAGATCGCCAGGGTGTTGCGCATTTTGGTATCTGCACCGGGCCAATGTCAGGTATGAGATGTACTGGCGAACAAAAACGAATAAGGATGAGCCTCTTCGGGAGTCTGGGTATCACTGTAAAGAGACTGATGAGGAGGACCAAAAGTGACGAGTGGATGAGCGTACCCCGCGAGTTATAAACACATCGTATAAGACGTGATGGTGTAGCCACCGGGTTATTGTGTCGGCTGTCTGTCGAGAAGGGACAGGATGATATTGCAAAGAGTATTATTAGAACTAGACAGTTAAAGCTCACCTCTTCCCCATGGCCCGAGACCCATTGTCTGGCTCCTTGTGTCTGGTGATGTGAGGTTAGACGGCAAAACCTATTTACCTTAATATAGCGTAGATGAAGTCGAGGGCAGAATTGCCCCGACAGCGGCGTATTACCCGGCGACGCCGCTTTAACCGGGTCCCTCTGCCGTCCCCTCCGGTCCCCTTGCGCGACCCCTACTAGCAAGTGCACGGAAACGAAAGACGTTAACGGCGACAGGCGGAATCGGCGGTCGAATGAGCTTCGCCGGCTTTATTGCGCCTATATCACGGAGGACGCGGTCTAGATGATGAGACTCCAGACACCTGGTGAAAGGCGGCATGGAATGGAACCTGACCCTCGAGTTATTTTTGGGCACAACTTTAAAGTTATTTGCTGGTAGATCCATGTGTAAGGGGACATCCCCGGCCGTTCGAGAGTGATCGCTTCCAGAGTTGCTCTCGCATACTACTCAACCGATGGTGATGGCCCTAAATTGAGTCTCTGTCCATGTGACGGGGCCGGACTGAAGGATTGTGGCGAGACTGCGAAATGCACCCACGGAGTTACGAGCTGATATAGCCAAGACAGTGTTCACTAGTGTTCCTAGTCCGCGGTGGCGGTGGCTAGGAGAAATGGCACAATGGGCGATACCAGGGAAGGGAGCCACTTGGCTCAAGGGCTCCGGAGACACCACCTCGGATCGGATGTAAAGCTTCGTGCTAGAATGAGACGGGGCACAACCGTCCAATATTGGGGTTCCATTCACGGAACCACAAAATTGCCCCAACAAATGAGTATAGGTGCGAAATCATCGATCCACCGTCCTCTCAATATACCCGCAAAGTGTTCCTGGGAATAGAACAAGGGACCATCTCGCTTGTGGTTTGCGATGTTGGCCTCATCCCACTTAGTGGTAGTCACCTTGGACGACTCTAGGAGTGGGTGGTGCGACTCCGCAACGGCCTGCTCGTGGAGTACCACTCAAGAAACAAAAGGGTGTCGGCCGCGTGGCGAGTCGCGGCGGTTGCTTGACGGTCGTGTGCTGCCTTTTAAGCGAGGTTAGGTCATGTTAGGCACCGGGATTGTAAGTCCTGTAGGGAATTGGCACTGATGCGATAATAATCGCGCGAACGCGAAGGCTGGAGAGCGAGGGAATAAAAACGATGCTATAAGACGAGGGGCATGCCGATGCGTGATGAGACCTCGCTACACGCCACTAATGCCAACGCACTTGCATACATAAGCTTATTCAAGGATTACAAAGGGCCCTGGAGACCATCCTCGTAGAGCTATGGGCTTTCTTCGGTGTATAGTTGGTGTGCCGTATCAAAACCCGGTGTTGGACGTATGGCCGACGCTGAGCGTCCGGGCAAGTCTCCATGGTTGCTTCGCTCGAAGCAATCAATCACCCTAGCCCAGAGGATAATGCCTCTTTCTTGGCTATTCCACCGTCTATTACAATTCGCCATAGAAAAATGCCCTTTGGCGAATACTTTGGATGGTCTCTGCGGCCACCGGCAGGTATGCGCGTCGTGGGATCTACGGTAGGTTAATATGGAACCGCAGGGAGGCAAAAGCGGTTGGGGAAGGGTCATGCGGAAGGAGGAGCCAGATATCCTCAGTTCCGTCAACCGAGGGAAAAGCCCGGTTACCAGGACCACGGTGCCGATCACCCGCCTTCTTGCTATCAATCGCGCGGATGCTCAGAAGTGAAGGAAGCCATTGGGCCGGTTCCCTACGCAGGTGGGCCCACCGAATTCGTAAGTCGACATTTGGTCCAGATCCTTGGAGGTAATTAAAGATAGATAGACAATATTTGCAACGCTTGCTGGGGATGCTGTGAGCGGGATCATAGGCGTTGCGAGGTTTGACGTTGGACACCGCTGTAGCCAGGGCTAGTTGCTGGCGGCGCGAAGCACCATATCCCTGTTGCACCGGCATGTTCTGCCCCTCCCACTACTATCAGCCCTTCCCACTACTATCAAACCTGAACAAGCGACTGGGAGAGCTGACTTGTGTGGCGGTGGGCCAGGAAAACAGTCTCAATCCAGAATCTGTCAGACGCTGCGGCGATGAGCGTTCGTCTGGCCATGTTGAGGCGGCGAATCTAGGAAGCCAGGATCCCGGGACGCGGCTGATAGACCCCTTTCCAATCTCGTACTTGACTTGAATACAAGTAAGGAACTTCGTTCTAGATGAAGCATTATTGATGAATTATAGAACTAAAGCTTGGCCGATTCATCGGTGGTGATACGAGGAAATTTTGTAGAACAGTTCGGGCGGTCTTAGTACGTGATCTTCACGTGACCCACCCCTGTTTAAGTGGCATGCATGAATGGGCTAGCGTCGCGTTCCAGAGTCCGACGCGATCTGGCACGTGAAGAAGCGAAGTAACTTCAAGTCTGCGATGCGCCTGTTCGATGGGCAAGATCGAGCCGTGACATTAGCACCTCAAAGGCATGAACCTTCCTTATAGGCGCAAGCACCTATCTGCCGCCTTAGCCCCGACGGTGGCTAGTTCAACATGGTAAGAACTTCGGATGGATCCCTTTTTGCCTACGCATACTGACCTTGCGACAACCAGCCAACATTCCAAGCAATTAATGTCGAGGCCGAGGAGAACATAGAGGATGAAATTGATACGCAGAAGGAGCTCCAGGTGCGACTAGCCTCTGCCCCTATTCCCCTAGCTTGGGCCCAGCATGGGAGTGCTGACACCCCGCAGGTCGACAATGCGTTGAAGCTGTTCCAAGCGGCCTTGAAACTCCATGCGCAGGGCCCCGATTCCTTCGACGAGGCCGAGAAGGTCTATGGCGAGCTTTTCGAGTCCGAAATATTCAAATACCCCGAGGCAGCCACTGAATACGACCGCGCGCAGCGACAGCCCGACCAACATGTCCTCGAGACCCCTCCCTCGACAGCGACCGCGACTACCTTCGCTCCCGAGCTGACGGTCGCGTCTGTGGATGCCGATGGTGTGGGTAGCAGCCTGCCCCAGGCGCTCTACCTTGCGCATAAGAATCGCGGTCAGCTTTACGTCGACCGGCTGCGGCACGAGGCGAGAAAGTGGGAGGGCTCACGAGATGAATTCTTCCGCCGTAGCGATGTTCTAGATAATGCGCACTCTGCGCTCACAGAGTTTTATGCCGCCCTCGATCGAGACCCATCGGATGCTGAGCTCTGGCGGCGGGCAGCGCGCGTCGCAGCGTTTCTTAAGAGCACGAGGACCAGTCGGTATTGCCTGGAAGCCGCGGTGGAGCTGGACGATGACCCGGCCGTTCTTGAGGTCCAGCCGCCCTCGTTGGTCGAGGGGATGGCTGGGCAGCAGCTGAAGAATCAGCTCTCTGTCCTATCCGACTCCATCGCTCTAAGCCACCCCATCATGGATCCGTGGAGGGAACGCCAAGTCCCGAAGCTTTTCGAGCGCTTCCTCGATCCCATCCCGTTTCTGCCGAACCCCGCCGGGGATCTCGGAGGCTCACGCGCCGACTACAATAAGATCAGTGGAGACAAGACGGTCGTCAAAGTCGACGGACCTTCCTGGAAAGATGTTGGCCTCGCCTTAGTCCAGTTTATCTCTAATCGAGGGATGTGCGGGGAAGCGCTAACGCTAGAGGTGCCCGACCTACCGGACGAGGATTCCAAAATGGTGGAAATCGTGTCTATTGATGGTGAACGCGATGATGACGGCCAACACGACTCGCCGTCTGCGCAATTGAGGGCCGAGGTCGAGACCCCGGAGGAGACCCAACCCAAGGGTGAAAGCGATGGCGACAAGGCAATGGATGAACCGCCCGCGGACGAGCCCCAGAGGTCATCTGAAAGTAGTACGAAGGATAGGAGGGGCTCGGTACCCAGCCGAAAGCGGTCACAATCCGTAGCTGGGGTTACGGACGGTGCTGAAGAAGAGGTTGGAGTTGAGAAGCGGAGCAAGCGAACGCGAAGGCGGGAGACCCAGGCGGAGGAGACAGTGGACCCAAGCGCTTTGCATGCGTCAAAGATTGCGGAGTACCAGGCCGCCGATAAGAACCTCTTCCAGATGACCAAGGACATCCTTGAAAACCTAGGAGTTGAGGAAAAGGCGACCCTGGATGCTCTCGCCGAGATTTTGGAGTCTTGTGACTCGGAGGACAGGCTGTCTAAGCTGACTAGTCTGGCTTCGAATGATCTGCGCGCGGCGCTGACTTCGTTCAACGAGCCTTTGGCGAGGATCCTGACGGGATCGAAGGAGCGACCGTCCCTGAGCCTGTCATCCTTCCTCGAACACGCTAAAGGCGGCTCGCAGAAGATATCTGGGACACCCGCATTCGACGAGGCCTGGGGATTGAAGTCTTTTGTGGATGCGGTGAATTCAGGCTGGTTCACCATTCACGATGTGGCAACTGAATGGGTTAAGCGACTCTGCTCCAGCTACTCCACGTCAAAGTGGTCGGACGATATGAAGACGACTGTGGTCCAGCTCATCAGTAAGGTAGATGCTGAGCTCTACAATCGCGTGGTCGAAAGGCTGAAAGCCCTTGATCATGCCGACGACGATGAGCGTGCCGACTTGGTTACGAGAGGGTTCGAGAACGTAGTTCAGATGCTGTTCGAGTTGTACCTTGACGTCTTTGAGCGGATAACGAACCCAAACAGCATCGTCGAGTCCAACGTTCGTCTCGAGACGCGAGGTCGTCTCGAAAGATGGCAGGATCTAGCATTGATGACATTTAGGCGGAGCACCAGACCACTGACGGATCCAGTCTGCCTGCGATTTATCTGGACGTCTATCTTTTCGACGAGCGTCCTCGATACCCAAATCCGCAGGGACCACATCCTCCAGTGCTATACCAGCTTCCGCAACCTGATAGCCGCTAACGAATGTGAGCCGATTCACCTACCGAACAACGCAGTTATCGACGTCATATCCCTCACGGCAGTGGATCGCGAGATATCCAAGCTGACCACTATGGACTTCTTCATGGGTCTCTTCCATGATGAGATAGATGACCCTGTGTCGGTGATCGAGAGCTTAGAGCCCGTTCTCAACCCATCGTCCGTCTTTGTTCGGGCTGATGGGCCTGAGGGGCCTGAGGACAGTGCCTCGACGGACGTCGAGAATAACCACCATCCGGTGCCGATCAAGGAGTGCGCGAGTCAAAGGCTTCATGACTTGTGGAAGTTCCTCCAGAGCAGCAACACGGAACTTAGGCTCTTCCTCTGGTCTCGACTGGGCGAAGCCTATGGTGCCATCAGCTACACGACCAAGCAATTCTCGTGCCGGCTGCGGAGCATTGAGATGGTTGTGGCTGATCTAGCAAGTGACCCGTACCTAAAAACACCTGACGAGTCAAGGGGTACACTTTTCATGAGGTTACTTAAGTCTCTGGACGAACTTCTCATTCAAGCGCTTACGCTGGCGCTCAATGAGGCCAAGTCATTCGATATCATTGACGAGGACCACCTGCGATCATCGTCTTCTGCTCTTGCCAAGGTCAACTGTCTTCTGCATACCGCGGCGATATGCGAGGACGAGATGCGCATCGCTTCTACCCTGCCTTCCCCCAATAGCACCTCGGCACTGCAGCAGTTCCTTAACAAGCTCAGAGAGATGCAGACTCGGGCGTGGTCGCTCCAGTACACCCTCCTGCGGGCGGGTATTCGGCATAACAAGGAAATCTTTGCCAACCCGGACAATGATCTCGCCGGGTTCCTCGCGGCCGTGCACCACGTCCTCGGTATCCGCAAATTCTGCAAGGCGTCAAACAAGACCTTCCTGAAGATGATGCGCGTCGAGCTGCTAAAGCTCCCGACGATCGAGAACTGGGAGGACTACCTAGGTCAAGTGCTCTACGACCTTCACGGCCTCAAGCTAGGGGTGGGCATGTGGGAGGTCGAAGACCACGAGTGCCCACCTGAGAAGCTGGAGAAGCGCAATACAATACACCTCGTGGAACGAATCACCATCCTCGCGAGTCGCATGCCTCTAAAGGAACTCCTTAAATCGGATCTCAAGGCGACGATTGAGCGTATGCAACAAACTATGGGCCAGACGAAAACGACCCCCCAGACAATCCATAACCTGCGAAACTTTACCGAGTTCCTCAAGCGACCCATTCACCCCCTCCGTCTCATGGAGGCTAGGAAGGGCAACGTCATGGTTGACGCTGTCAGCATCAACAACACGGAGAGCGCCATCGCGAAACACGGATGGTTTTTCCTTCTCGGCATGATCGCGCTAACAAAGTTCAAGGGCGTAGACCTCAACAGGAGGCAGACGCCGGGTGCGACGGACGACCTCAGATTGGCCGCGACGTACCTGCGCATGCAGTTACAGTACACGCCAGGCAGGTGGGACGCGTGGCTCCGCCTCGCCGAGTGCTTCGACTACGAGCTCGACGAGGCGGTCCTCTGGACGGCGGATAAGATGAACAAAGACAGGGCGGAGCTGGTGAAGCTCCAGCGCAGCGCCATTCACTGCTACACGCTTGCGCTCTCGAACTCTCGGGGCGTCGATCCCGAGGGTGACGAGGCGGGAACGCTACATGATCTCTACTACAAGTTCGGGATGAGGCTGTATGCCTCAAGCCGGGAGCCCTTCGCGATGGAGGCGTTTCAGAACACCGACCAGAAGCGGTTCTCGCTCTCGTATCTGGGGTCATGGACGAACCAGCCAGCGGCTTACCCGGAAGTGACCGAACTCCGCGCCTGGAACTACTCTGCGTGGTTGTTCAAGAGGGCTATAGCTATTCGGCCCCAGGACTGGAAGAACAAATATATGTACTCGAAGTGCTTGTGGAAAATATATCAGAAGAACGGCAACAAGGAGTCCCTCCCTCGATTGTTCTCGGCTCACCAGGACGCCACAGCTACGGCCGCCTCGAAGCCCAAGTCCAGACACAGTGACCCCATTCTTGAGCCTCACTACAAGATCCTCTCGGTGGTGCACAAGCTGGTGATGCGCGGGGACATCGATGGCGGAACGGCAGGCGAGATCCTCTCGGAACAACCCTTCGGCCTCCCCTTCGGCGAAGACAAGTCTGCCCTTGACGACAGGGCGAACTGGGTGGAGTATATCCTCCGCAACCTCCGCCACCTGCGCGATAAGGATAAGTCCAACTGGCAGCACCGCCTTATCATGCGGCACGCGCATATCCTTTTCGACGACGACCGCGATGACGACGAGGGCTCGTCGGACGGGGAGCAGTCCTCCAAGATGAGGGCGCAGGCGGCATTCAGCGTGCTCCGCGAGTCGATGTTCACCAAGACGATGGTGATGAACGTGTGGAAGTGCGACTCGGAGAGGCCCGGCCGTCACCACGTCTACACTGAACAGTACGTGCGCTTTGCTGTTAAGCTTCTCGTGATCCTTGAGAACAGGGTCGACCTGGAGGCGTTGCTTAGGCGGATCCGTAAGAAGGGTGCAGACTTCTACCATTTCACCGACCTCTGGGCCGCCAGCTGCGCGGAGTATGTCGGCGAGCTGAGGAGGGCGTATGAGATTGGGGCGGGGGCTGTGGACGAGGCGTTCAAGGCTGTCGGGGCGGAGGAGTTTGAGAGGAACACGGAGAAGGTGGTAGAGTATGCGGCAGAGAAAACAGAGTTGGTGGCCGTGCGGTGTCTGCGAGAAGCCATCGAGTTGAAGAAGCTGAACTCGAACCTTATGAAGGCGGCAGCAATCGATGACCTCATCTGCGACTGTTACGCGATATTGTACCTCGACTCACCAGCGGGAGATGGGCTTGACGACCTTGCGTCTGGCGTTCCGTCTGCACAACGGAGTCCGAAGCCTCCTGCGGATGAGCAGAAGGAGGGTGAGGGCGCAGAAAAGGAGGGTCTAGGCGGTGGCCTCCTAGTACCTGGGGTGGACGGGGTGCATTCCAACACGCCCACGGAGATCGATGGCGAAAGGGACAATGAGCCCGCCCCGGCGCCGACCGAGACGGCGTCTAGGTCCAGGAGAACAGGGGTGCGCAGAGCAGACATACTCCGTAAGGCAGAGTACCTCGTCCAGCGCCTTCTTGAGCCCAAGACAGACTCGGGCTCCAAGTCCCGCGCGGTCTCCGTTTCTAGCGGGAAGAACCTTGCCGCGAGTCAAGAGGTTAGCGATGTTGAGATGGAGGACGCTAAATATGAGGCCGGTGAAGAGGAGACTAAAGACGAAAAGGAAGGGAAGGAGGATGGAGGGGGTGAGGTTGAGGGGAAGGACGATGAGGAAGGGAAGGAGGACGGGAGTGTGCATGAGGCGGATGAGAGTGATTTGAGTGATGTGCCGCAGCAAGAAGAGGAGGAGAGGGCGAGGCAGGAGGAGGAGAAGAGGGTTTTGCTGTTTCCGAATTTGAGAAGGGGGTCTGAAGGGGGAGGTAAGAGCCGGAAGAGTGAGGAGGTGGGAGAGGAGGGCGAAAAGGAGGAATGAGGCTTGGAGGGAGTTTTCGCTCGGGCGGTGATGTTAGAGTGTACTATCAGAAATTGGGACTTGCGGCTTGGGATTCAGAGGTTGGGAGGGCGGGGCGGTTATTTGGGTGTATTATTACGCATTGGAAACGGCGTGGGCGTAATAGATTTTGTCCTGTTTTAATATACCTTACGGAGTACCTCGCTGTGAATGGGAAGAGGGAGAGGCTTGCCTTGGCTAGTGGGAAACATTTGGAATATTCACCTCGCAGTGCATGCCGTGAGCAATGACTTGGACTTCCTGGCATAAGAAGTCTGTGTCACGGCCTTGGCGCGGCCCCGAGCACCGGGGGCGGAGTTGTGGGTCCTGAGGCTCGGCCCGTGTCGCCGGGACCCACATCTGGCGCCGGACGTCCGAAGACCCGGTCGTCCACATCAGGCCGACGGCACCCCATGTGAGGCAGGTATGGCTTCAAGTCATATGCCGAGGAGTTTTATAGGAACCCTGAGGGGGTCTGGGTGCGCCAGGTCAAGGGAAGGCCGGCTGGGGATTGACTCTCACGCAGGACCGAGATGAAGTGCAACCTCCCAATCATCCTGTCATGTCTGTTGTGGAACGTGGGTAATACGCTCCCTTGGGGCGAGTAACTAGTTTCAATCGAGAAATTCACCTCTTCTACCTGCATCTCAGCCTCATTCCATTCTAGATGAGCCCTACCCCCCTTCTCCTGCTCATAGAAATCCCTGATTCGGGACAATATTCTCCCTGGCACCCTCCCCGGCCCATCCTCTCCCGACCCAACACATTCCGTGACTGCCCTTAACGCCCGCTCAATAAAACCCCAAACCTCAACCCCCTCTGAATTCAACCTCCTCTCCTACAGCTTTTCCACAGCGTTCATAGTCCGACTAACACGATTCTCAACATGCTCCACGCCCACCCGCGGAAGGCGGTCCTGCTCCAAAATTGTGAGCATCCTAGTGACTAACTCCGGGCGGCAGCTTGCCGATCACCAGACGCCTGATGGCGGCATTGTCTCTGATGTAGTCGTCGTGCAGGGTATAGAAGTACCGCCAGCCGCCTGAATCTGAGACTTCGAGAAAGGCTGGCGTCCTACTTGCTAAGGCTATTAAACCCACAACGGGCAATTTCAGGGCTAGATAGGTCACAACTCCAACATTCTCAATAATCATTGACGGATTAAACATGCAGACTATGACATGGAACCCTCCGTCAATAACCCGTGCTCTAGGTCTTCCTCCTGCACATCCTCGGCAACCCTGAACAGCAAGACCCGCCCCGACTCGCACCCAATGACCGCACTGTAGCCCAGAACCTGCTGGCATGAGAACCCGTCCTGCGCCGGCCGAAACCCCGGCGGGAGGAATATCACCTTCTTGCCCTTACACGAGATCCACCTGGCCTCCTTGTCGACGCTCAGCGGCGCCCACGGCAGTCGCCGCTTGTGCCGCGGGAGCTCTGACGACGGATCTGCCGCCAGCTTCTCCAGCGCCTCCTCGCTGACGTCGAAGTGCCACGGGCCGCACTCGGTCAGCAGAGTGTCCGGGTGGATCATGTCTATGCGCATCGAGGTGAACTGGTGGCTCTCCGCGTCGAAAACGAAGAGGCAATGGTTTCCCTCGGGTTTTTGCGGATCCCAAACTGCCACAGTTCCGTCGGTGCCCACGGTTATCACCCTGCTTCCGCCTGCAGAGAATACCACACCGCGCATATACCGAAACACGCGGGGGTCTGACATGTCTTTGACAGGTTCAGGCTCATAGGCCTCGCAAGCCAAGTCCCATATCAAGACGCGGCGGTCGTCCCCGACTGAGGCCAGGCGAAGCCCGTCGGGTGAGAATGCAACGCCGAAGACGTAGTCCGTGTGTCCTTTCTCCCGCAACACCTTAAGCGGCACCTTGCCGCCCTCCATCTCACCGGCCTCGCCCATGTCCCACACCCGCAATGTTCTGTCGTCGGACGCCGTCGCTACTAGCCGCCCGTCCAGCGCTGCGCCGCGAACCCAGTCCCTGTGGCCCTCTAGTCGGCGCCCCGAGACCGCGGTCTTGCCATCGTGGACAATATCACAGACGTATGCCGTCTTGTCACTCGAAGTCGAGACCAGCCGCGTGCCGTCGCGCGAGAACACCAGTGATGTGACGCCATCCTCGTGAGCTTGTTCTATAGTGCTGCGCAAAGCCCCTGTCACGCCGTCCCAGAGGCAGATGCTCCTGTCGCTAGATGCGGACGCGATCATCTCGCCACCCGGGGAGATCGCAACGAGTTCCACGCTCTGCGTATGGCCGGGCCCGCGATCGGCCTCGGCCTCGGATAGGCCGTCATCCTTCGAATTTTCTTCCTGCTGCCGCGATGAGTCCAGCGCTATGTCTTCCGCCACGTCTATGTCCCAGACCCGTGCGTCCTTGTCGATGGCTGCGGTCGCCAGGAGGCTGCCGCGGGGGGCAAAGGCGGCTGAAAACACGAGGGAGGTATGGCCCTCAAGGACCCGGTGCGGCCGCGTCCACACCTCGCCGTCGCCCCATCCGCCGTTCGCGTCCCGCCCCCAGACCCCGATGGTTGTGTCAGTCGATGCCGTAGCCAAGCGAGCGCCGTCGGCGGAGAACGCCACGCTGTTGACGTGGCCCTTGTGGTAGCATAGCACTGCTTGCGTCGCGCCAGTTTCGAGGTCCCAGATGCGCGCGGTGGTGTCGTCCGAGCCTGAGGCGAGGAACCTTGAATCGGGCGAGAAGGCGAGGCCATCTATGTCATTGGAGTGACCGGGTTCATTTTCCGGCCCCGCTTCCAAATTCTTCTCGTCTGATTGTTCATCTCCCGATAGTTCTTTTTCTGATCCTCCCTGTCCTGGTTCCTCCTCTTCCGACTCGGACCCTCTCAGCTCTCCGTCGCTTAGCTTTTCTTGCTTTGCTCCCTCCCCGTGTGCCTGGTCGTCGTTTGGTTTCTGGTCAATCGGCCCCTCCCCGTTCATTTCCTCTTCTCCTTGCTCCTCGTCCGCCTGTTGTGGCCCGCGTTTCGGAAGCCTTTGGAGTACTTTCTCCGTAATCGGATCCCAGATGGTAATCTCCGAGCCGGCGCTCACAGCCAAGAGGCGACCATCCGGCGAGAACCTGACACACCTCGGGGATTTATCCTCCTCGTCGTCGCGCAGCACAACCTTGTTGTGGAAATCGGGGATATCCCAGACTATTACGCAGTTCTCCGTGGCGGCGGCCAGTCTGTCTCCATTAGCCGTGATGGCTATGCTTGCAACAAAGAAGTTTGGGTACCTGGTCGAAGAGCGGGAAGGAGTATTGCTGTCCTCGCTCCCCCCAACGCCATTGCCAATGTTCTCGCTGCCGGCCCCATCCTTACTTTCTTGTGCCTCCCCATTTTTTTCTTCGTCTTCCTTGTCTTCTCCTGTATGCTTGTTGTTCGTGTCCAAGTCAGGGCCTCTTACCAGGATGCCTGTGGTCAGATCCCAGATCATAATACCTGTGGACCCGGACGCTGCAAGCAGAGGTCGACCCTTGGGCCCCGAGCCTGATATGGCCACCGAATAGACAAAGCTGTCAAAGCCCCCCAGGACGAGCTGCAGCTTCCCCGTCTCTGCGTCCCACAGCCGCACGAGCTGGTCATCCGAGGCCGTGGCCACCAGCCTCCCGTCAGGGGAGAATCCGCAGGACCGTACCCAGTCCGGGTGATTCATGATGACCCGGCAGCCGTCGGAGGCGCCGCCGCTCATGTCGAAGGTAGGCGCTTGTGCCAACCACCTAGGCCTCAGTTTAGACCAGTAGAGAAGGCTGTGCCTTGCCTTGACCCGCTCATCACCGCCATCACTCATCCACATCTGGTGAACTCTTATGAACCCGCCGATGTCTCGAATGGCCTGGTGGACTCGAGTCTTGGGCCCCGGCATCTAAAAGGTACGGGGTGTTAGCCGATGGCTCCATGATTTCGTTGGGACCTATCTTTGAGGGGTAGGGAAGTGGGCTCGCCTTAGTTGTTAGAGCAATATCCATCTTGTTTATCATGAGGAGAGCCTCTGGCAGGCGCCCCTGCGAGTCAAGCATCTCCAGCCACTGGGGCCAGTGCCCCTCTAGGACGTCCCTGACCCAGAACTCCACGGTCTCCCTGTCGTTCTCCTCCAAATCCAACAGATGCCTGAGCCAGGATAGGGTCGCGTAGTCGTTTCTACTTTCGTCTCCGTAGCCAGGGTCGTCGAAGAATATCCCCTCGTGTTTACAGCCAAACCTCCTCAGCAGGATTCTCAGGCAGTTCTCTACCATGTACACGTGCCCCTTCGATATCCCTTGTGTCTCATCCCGGCGTACGGAGTCCCTAGCCGCTAGATGTGTAAAACGCACTCTCCTCCCGCCGGACTCTTCGTCGTAGTATAGTTCCAGAAACAAGGCGAGAAAGTTATTTATGAGTATACCGAGATCGACTTCCTGCGGCAGGTTGACGATGTCCCTGAGCTCCGAAGCTAGTAACGGTCGGTACGCAACGGCGGCGGCGGAGAGGATGTTTGTGCAGTAAGCCGCATGGCGGCCGTCCAGCCTTCTGATATCTGCTATATTCTGGCGATAGAGAGAGTCAACGTCTCTGGAAGTCGCTAGCAGCTTGTCGAAGAGCTCCGGGGCGACCCAGGGGATCGGCGCTGCCCCCATGATATCCAGAGCCATTTTGAGCCACAGGAAATTGCCAGTCCCGGCCTCTTGGATCTTCTTCTCCATTCTATCAGGGAGATCGCCCCAGTAACGCGCTTTGTCGGAAAGCTCGGCGAGTCTCGAGGACAAGTACTTCCCGGCGGCCTTGAAGCTGGGGCTGACAGTGAGACAGAGCTCAGCCTGCTTTGTGATGGACCGAAGTCGTGCGCACCGGGCGTTATCGACCGACACCAACCACCGAACCTTGTTCGAGATCATTTCTGTGGTAGAGATCAGTCCCAGTAGGTCATCAAGCCCCCGTGAGTCCAGTGGATCCCTTGGTTCCGACTTTCCTGTGGAATTGGGCGAGCTGGCCGAATAAGCATGCTTGTCGGCGACAAGCTCTTCGATTGCGTCGACTACGAAGTACGTGGGTTGGAAAGCCTCATCATCCAGGAGGGTATAGAGAACGGAAGCCATAGTGTAGAAGTCGCTCGGGTCGTCAAAGCGCTTACGCCCGACGGTGGAGACCACCTCCCCCAGGCGGGCACGGAGAGACGGCTGGCCGTGGCTTTCTAGCACATGGTATATGAGGCCCTTCACGACAGCCAGAGCGCTGCCTCGTTTGGGCATGCTGCTGTCACAGAAGAAATATGCCACCTTCTCTGACCAGGCTGGCCTAGAAGCGCTCTCCTCCTGACCTTCTTTAGGCAACGCCCTTACGGCCGCCTGTAGGAGTTGTGTCTTGCCAGCACCAGCACCTCCTTGCAGCCAGAGCACGCGGCTGCCGGATTTGGCATCCAAAGCGACAAATTCGTTGAATTGGGTTGTGGCACGAGCCCACTTGTACAGCAGCATGGGAGCCGTGTCCTCGTCGGTGCCTAGATCGGGGATGGTTTGTTTGACCACGTCTAGTCCCTTCAAAAGTTCACCGTAGTCGTCCAATTCGCTCCCCGCCGACTTTTCCGAGTCGTTGACAGGCGGATTTTCCGAGCCTCTGTCGTATGATGTGCCTGAGCGCCCTTCGACAGGTCTAGCACCCTCACTCTCAAGCTTCCTAGGAACTCCGAATGCCTTGACAAGTCGATCCTCTAAGTCCCGTCCCCCGAAACGCGCAAGCGACTCCTCCATAATCCGAACCTCTTCTTCATACTCTCCTAGCTTGATTGGGTCGATAAATGCCTCGGGAGGGTAACGCTTCCCCTGAGTGGCAAATGTAAAGGATGCGGTGTGGATCTGATACGACAGGATGGCCCTGTATAGACCAAGGAGCGCTCCTACGGGTGAGTCACAATCCGACTTGCTCAGGTGTGGTTGTAACTGGAGTTGGTCTCCCTGGAAGAAGAGCCTGGACAGCGCTATATACCATTCCATCTTGGAAATGAGGGTGACGACTCCGAGTTGGGCGCGGGTAAGTTGAGAATCGAGGGAGATCAAGCTCTATTGTTTAAAGACTCTTGAGAATGGCATGCCTTAACGACAGAAGGGGGAAGCACTGGGACAGGGGGTCAACGCTCCTACTTACCTCCAAGGCGATACACAAAGTTACCCAGGGGGTGGCAGCGTATTGGTACCTGCGCATGACCGCCCGAATACTGTCCCATAGATCGTGAAATCCATCCACATCTGATCCTTCGAAGTCAGAATCTTCGTTAAAACTAGCACGGTTGATGTCGTCCTTCTTTTCGATCTTCGACCGACCGTCCTGGTCGGTGTTGTGTAGGTACGCCTCCATGAAGCCGCCGAAAAGAAGGCCCCTTCCTGGAAGCTCTACTTTGGCAGCATTATCACGGGATAATATAACTCCAGCAAGACGGCCGAGGCGAACATCACGCCGGTCGCCGGTCGATATGCAGGCGTAGACGTCCAACTCGTACTGGCGCAGCAGTTCGGGTTTCTGCTCTTTGAGGCTATCATATGCGGCGCCCCATAGACTCTCGGCGTGCTCTTCCGAGGTCCAGGCGGGAATCGGGGTTGGCGGCGACTCTTGAGTATGTGTTGACTTGATGGGAGAGATACTTGGAGGAGTCGACGTTGAGTTTCGGCCGACATTGACGTCGACACGGCCCGCCCCCTCGTGTCCCGGAGTCTCGTCTGCCGCGTCGACCGGCGGCGGGGAAGCGGCTGGCTCCGGGTTTGGGAGAGGCACCTGTTCAGAAGGGGCACGCCCAGCTCCGTCCTTAACATCGCTCACTGAGGCGTGACTAGCGGGAACATGTTCCGAGTCGGCCTCAGCTGGAGTGCTCAGAGGGCTCTGGTGACCTGGTTTCTTAGGTGACTGTGGCGGAGCGGTTGTCGAATTTCCGGCCGCCGACTGGGCCATTCGTGCCTTCCGACGCAGTCTCGAGAAAACTTCGCGGAACATAGTATGTGTTTCCTCAGAGGTTCCGTCCATCTTCTGTAGCAGCAGGGAACACAGGAAGGAACGCAGGAAAGCGGATATAAGCCTGTCAAAACACTCCGCCAGTGATGACTCGCTGTTAGGCACGCGTCAGTGGGAACGGACAAACAGACAAGGATATGTGAATGATGCAGCAGGTCTCCGCTCCCGGCGGGAAAAGCCACTGGCATATGTTATCCGTGCATGCGAGACAGACGGGGCTTACAGAACGGAACGCCCGAGCTGAAAAGCAACTGCCCCTCACCCTGCCCCCGGCCACTTACAAAGAAAGAAATCCACCGGCATGCACCATCCACGATGGGGGAAATACGCCCCCCGGATGCTGCAGTAGCATTCCCCGAGCACTTGGGGTACCGACCGTGTAAGAGTACAAGCCATCCAGTTTCTTGGCGTCACGAAGGAGGAACGTGAGCGGACTTAACAAGCTATATAATAGGATCTGGGTGCATGAAGGACCCCGAGTTTCAACGCCAGAGCTTCATATCTTATTTCAGACCAAAAGGCACAGCAGCACGAGTTCCACATACCGGTAGCGGTAGATACGGAGGCAGCGTAACCAGTGTCACCGACGATCCGAACTCCTTGCCGACAGACTACGCTGCGACATGGCTACTGTCGAAGACTCGGACATCCCCGAGTCCTTCGAGGAGGACGTTGATTTTTCAGAACCCTTCGACGTGAATGCGGTTTACGAACATGATAACCCCCAAGACCCAGCTCCGAAGACGGGTCCCCGCAGCGTCAACTTGTACCAGGATGTGGTTCAAGACGGGTCGGTCAAGGCCTCCTTCGAAGGCAATCCGGACGGCCAGCTCGTCTTCGCCAAGGAGAGGTCAAACTACTACATCTCGGTACAGCGCCTCGTCTGGGTCGACGGGTGGCGCAAGACCACGGGAGCAGGGGCCGACAGGAAGCAGGAGGACGAGTTGACGCTTGTGGTGCTCAAGTTCGCCTTTTCGACGAGCAGCCACGACAGCAAGATCGGCTTCGCCCTCGCCGAACTCCGGTTCCAGTCCGATCGCAAGGACGGGAAGGACCCGGTGGTCATGGCCTGGGGTCCGTTCCGACACCGCGAGACGTGGAACGCGTCGGCGGCGCAGAAGAGAGCGGCCCGCAACGCCGAGCTGCGGGCCGCTGCTGGAGGGTTCGGTGGGGAGTTCGGGGCTACTGTGGCGGGTGAGAGGGAGACCTCGTGGGACAAGGTCGACTTCGATCAGGGGGATTCATATCAGGTTTTCTGTCCTAAGAAGAAGACGCCTCACGGCGTACGGTGGATGTTGCAGCAGAACAAGCTGCACCGGCAGGGAATCACCCCTGAGATGCGCGTCGCCGTTCTCCTCTCGCGGCCGCAATCCAAAGAACCTTACCGGGTGAATTTCCGCCTCGAGGCGCACACCGGCAACAGGGAGCAGTGGCGCCTAGGGACTCAGACTCTTCTGGGTTTATCAAAGGGAGACAAGATCGTCTGGCAGGTCACGCCGCGCCCGGGAAAGAAGGAGGACAGCTACTACGCCGAGGGCGCCGACATAGTCGGGTCCATCGACACGGACAATCTTGGTGCCCTCATCACAGACCCCAACGACAGCGCGAACCTGAGCCAATCCTGGCTAAACCCGTGGGGCCGCTTCGAGGTACCCAAGCCCACGCAGAGGCCGGAGGCAGATGCGAACGAGGTGGGGACGGGCGCCGTTGTGGCCGTTGCGGCCGCAGCGGCTGAGACCGAAGCGCATATGCAGCCGCGGGTCATTGCCGCGATCGACCAGTCAGCGAACGAGACCCGCCCTTTGCAATGTTCCCAACCCCCAGAGGGGGCTGCCCGTCCCGCTGTCACAATGAAATCGGCTCCAGCTGCAGCTGGGGGAGGGTGGTCAGCGGGCCGCGAGGGCCGGGATCCTGGCCCTACCATTGGAGAGCCTGGTCTTTTTGCGTCAATAAATGCCCCAGATGGCGTCCAATATTCGGCGTATAATAGGCTGGTGGCGCTGGAGGCCCGGGCTGCCCAAGCCGAAGCCCGGCTCGCGACCCAGGACCAGCTCATCTTTCAGCTGCAGCAGGCATTGGCCAAAGCGGACTTGGCTGCGTCTATCCGTAGTTAAACATTGTGGTCTCTCACTCTCCCAGGGGGGGTTACCTTGATGCAACATGCTTGAATTGGGCTCGGATGGTGCGGAAGGAGAACTGTATGGAGGTAACATAGGAATACTAAGGAGGGTTACAACGGCTCGGAAGTGGGAGGGCTACGTTTTCTCGTTCAGCTCCATCCTCCGTTTCCGGCGGCACTCCAGCGTCTGCGCGTCATGAGTTAGCTCTCATTCCCAGCTCAGAGTTGAGATCTCTGTCACTAGACGCGCCGCCTCTACTTTGACGTATGAATTGACTTGTACCCGTACACCCTGGGGACCTTGACCGTATGACCCATGTTCTGCGTAGCCTATGTGACATGTCCCAAGGGAGACCCTTTGACAAGATAAGCCTCAAGGCCGTAGGATAGCGAGCGGCCCTCACAATTTCTTGTTCATAGTTTCTGTGATCGTGTCTGCCGCCTTTTTCCCGCAGACCTATCTTCCTTCCTCCTTCCCCCAACCTAGGCGTGCTATTCCCAACTACTTCGTTCTACCGGCAAGATGAGTTCAGACAATGCTCAACAATATCGTCCCCTTACCAGGACAAACACCGGAGGTGCTGCGAGGACCGCCAACATAAGCAAAGAACCTCCTGAAAAGATGGCAGATCCTACCAAGAAGGATAAGCTGTCGACAGGACAGAAGGGGAAGTTCCAGTCGGACCTGCACAAGAAGTGGCATTCTCTCAAGTCCTCACACAACCCTAAGCAAGTTCCATCCCATATAGTGCCGACAATCCTCTCCCAGCTCAGAAATAACGCCGTAAAGGTCGTCGAAGACTTCCTGAAAGGCGAAGATGAGCAACTTAAGATGGACGACTGCGTCCGCTGGTACTTGCTCCGCCATGCAGTGGACCTCGATGAAGTAGCCGAGGAAAGCCCCAAGTACCTTTTGGAAAGGCTCAGCGACATGATCATAGGCGGGTGGCCATTCCTGGCGTTTGAAAACCCCTACGACCCGCAGGAGTCTAAGGATGCCTACGAGGGCGCTTGTGTCGACAAGAACCAGCACAGATGCAAGTTGAAGGGAACGCCTTTCCACGTTGCCGCCAAGTGCGGCAATGATAAGGCCATCGCGAGCATGATCCGCCATGGTGCCAAGCGCTACGGCCCTGGCCGTGAGGGACGTCCGGGATTCCCTCCCAGCGAGTGGCCCCTGGCGAGAATCATGCAGCAGCCTGATCCAACGTCGACTAGGGACACGGCCCTAGACTTCGCTCTCAACGCCGGGCTGTCAGACGTCGTCGACACACTCCTCAGCGAGAAAGACCTGGCCGAGTCCTTCGTCACGCCCGATGCCATTTTATTGGCTTTAGAGAAGCTAGACGACGACGTCATGCCGACAGCAGGCACAAAAGTGGAGCGCACCGATCACAGAGGCACCCGGGTGAAGATCGCGCAAAGCCTCATTAGAGGGGTAAAGGATAAGACCACAATCAATTACGCTGTTGTGGAGATGATAATAAAGAAGGGCGAGGTGAAAATATGGGAAGCCCTGCGTGAGGGCATTCTGAGTGCCGAGCTGAAGGCCTGTCTCCTACATCTCGCGGTGATACACCAGAAGCCCAGGTTCGTGAAGCTCTTCGTTAAGGACTCCAACTCAGTGAGGAAGGAATGGGCTACTTCCAGAGGGGAGAAAATGACGCCGCGGTACGCTCTCTGGTACAACAATCATCCAGGTGCGACCGCCAACGGCGAGCTACCCGAGTCAGGAGGTCTAGGTCTGTCGCGGGGGGAACTCGACGAGACCCGGAAGGAGATCCGCGATATCATAGTCACCAAGGCCATCTGCGCCGTTCCAGAGGCAGAGAAGCTTTCGGATATATTCTATAATTCTGATGGTAGGCCCATTGTCACTCTTCTGCTTTTCTAGAACCGACCACTTGAAGCCCAAATTACGTGCTAACATTCCCGGGATTTACAGAGAATGGTATGGCTCGCCTTTCATAGTCGGCATAGCATACGATATCTCGCGTCATTTCCCCGCTTCCCTTACGTCGGCTTGCTAGCCCAAGTTGGTGGTCACTAACACTCTCAAAATAGTCGGTGACCTCTGCTTTGACATGTCGCGGTTCAACTCAGCATCGCACCAGGTGTCTGAATTCGTTGAATCCTTGATCCGGCAAAGTTCCTCCCATGAGCTCCTCACCTACGAGTCGACGTTGCGGTACGCCGAGTTCCCGCCGCTAGACGTGAGGGCAGAGGAGAGGGACACGTTCAGAGACAACCGTCACCTTGAGCTCCAGCACACTGAGGTGTTCAAGGTACTGGATTGGCTTAAGGCCAGTAAGCAGGTGACGAACATCATCGAGCTCCGGGTGCCGGACAGGCTTATCAACCCTCATGACGACGAAAGAATGGCGGACCAAGTAAACCATTTCGGAGTGGAAGTCCTCGACTGGAGAGTTCTCGACTTGTGCATACCAGTACTCCGCGAGGAGACAAGGGGAAGGCTCAAGAAGCTGCATCTGTACTCGAGCGGCAAACGGGCAGTTATAAGTCACTGGTTTAGTGCCGAGGGTATCACCTCGCTTACTGACGTAGGCCAACCCTGCTCACCAAGCATTCCTCCTTTCCTATACAGCTTCCAAAAACTGACGACTCTTTTATAAAAGCTCAAGTCACTGGAGATTAGTATTGTTCAAGTACTTTCCGCCCCGCTTAAGCACCACCTTTTCTGTTGAACCGAGCTGACCACAACTGCTCAGGAGACCTGTACTTTAGAACGCCTCAGAAAATTGACAAAAGAGATTGAGGACAGGTTGAATGAGCTGCCAAAAAAGATCTCTGAGAGACAAGTAAATTCTGTGACCTGGTACCCTACACCTAAGATGGCAGATTTGAACATGGTGTAAGTTTAGAATGCCTTCCCCCAAAAACACTCCTGGCATGACAAAGGTCAATCAAGACTACAAAGGATGACAAGAAGGAAGGGCTGGGCTCTACTGACAATGCCCGATTCCATTATAGTGCCCACAAACTAGCACCGAAGCTCGCACAATGGACCAAGAGCCTCGCCGAGTATGTTGAGGGAACCGTCAAGCCGATGAATATGCGATACCGGCCAACCAGGGTCGCCATACTTGACAATGGCATACTGAGTATTTCACCCAAGCTGTACAGGTCCACAGGGGATAGGGGGGCAGGAGATGGGAATGGGACGCAGCCCCAGCCTAAGGGCAAGGGCGGCAGCCTCGGCACGGTTGACGACTGCGCAGATCAGTACGACGATAACAGGAGCCTCTGGAAGCGCATCAAGGACGGACGCTCCTTTGTAGACGGGGGTTCCAGGCTTAGCCCCTGGCTCTTTGCGTCCAACCCCCACGGTACACAGATGGCCAACCTGATCTGCGCCATCGACCCGTGCTGTGAGCTTTACGTGGCAAGGGTCGCCGAGGACGCACACGGAATTACTCCCAATAGAGTTAAAAAGGCCATCGCATGGGCAAGAAGTAAGAAGGTTGACGTTATCTCCATGAGCTTCGTCATTGGGGAAAAGTGGGACGGCCTGTTGGAAGAGATCAACCTAGCTACCAGTGAGGGCATCGTGATGACCTGCAGCACGCACGATGAAGGCTCCCGGATCGAGGACGCCTACCCGGCAAGCTACAAGGGGGAGGGGAGATCTCTCATAGTCTTGGCCGCGTGCGACAAGTACGGGAGAATCCTGCGGGACGTCGAGCCCGAAAAGTTCGACTACCTCGTACAGGGGCAGAACGTGGCGGCCGGCTCCATCCCCTTCCTCGACTCGGAGGACACCGTCACGGGGAGTTCCGTGGCCACGGCGCTGGCGGCGGGCGTGTGCTCACTGACGCTCACGTGTCACCGCCTCCAGAACCCGACGATACCAGAGTATGAGGAGGGCCAGGGGCCAGGGAGCCGATACGGGCTGGTCACGGAGCAGCTGAAAGGTATGCTGTCGGGGACCGATTCCAAGTTCATCCTCTTGGATAAGTTCGGCAAGATTGCGGACCTGGCGAGAGGGGGCAGTGGGAATCCTAGTGTCAAAAGGATCCTGAAGAACTTCAAGAGGTGACTCGACATTGTGGGTGAACCATCTGAGGGCGACAGGCTGTGCTGGTGCCGTGAAGGGCGAAGTACTTGGCACTACGGCTGGGGTTATTTTGTCATGGTTTCTGTATGGAACGGGACTTGGGAGACTAAACATGCTGCCTAGAGTCCAGAGAGAAAGAGAGAGAGAGAGAGAGAGAGAGAGAGAGAGAGAGAGAGAGAGAGAGAGAGAGAGAGAGAGAGAGAGAGAGAGAGAAAGATGATGCATCTGTGTGATCTCCATTAGTACATGCTGCCTAGAGTCCAGAGAGAAAGAGAGAGAGAGAGAGAGAGAGAACTTCTATGACAACTTCATAACGAGCATAGGTTCTTGTTTTGCCATCGATTATGTATAATCCTACTCGGGGTTATAAAACAGTTACAGGCCAATTTCCCCTCAAACTCACTTTGGCTTCTAGGCTGCTGCTTGATGTCGACGTATTCTTTGATCTCCTCGAGACTTCATCCCAGGACACAAGCACCTTGACTTCAACCAGAGACCGACTTTTAGATGCCGGCCTTTATTCACGAACGTCTCTGATCCTGCGATGCTACAGATATCGTGCACACTATCATGTCAGAGCCGAAGCGATACAAGGCATCGAGACGGTGCCGTCCGACATCTCTCCATTTTCGAATCCAGGGTGGCAGGTTCTCTTTAGGGGAAGGAACGTAAACGGCGGAGCACTCAACGTCTTCAGGCTACCTGAAAACCAGGTAGCCAAGATGCGTTGTGGCCGCAACGAACTAGCAGCCAGTTCGTTAGAGCCCAGAACATCAGTACCCATCCCTAAATCGATGACGACCCTGATGAATACGGTCCATATTGCCATGGAAGAGGTATCCGGAGCTGGTGTCAACGAGGAGTATAACGACATGACGGAGGAGCACGTGGGCCTCCTTCGGCTGCGACTTGGCCTACTTACTGCCTGGAGCAGCTGCGAGCGTTAGAGCCTCCCGAAGATTGCGGAGTTGGAACTATCAAGGTGAGGCTGGCTTCGATCATCGCATAGAATGCAGTTATGGAGCGCTTTTGGAATGCTGACCGATATCAACGTTAACCTTCGGGGTGCCCTCTCCTCGACCACTAGAGGGAACGATCCGGACGTTGTTCGCGTGAACGTGCGACACGAAGACACCTAAAAGCCCAAGTTCATGCATGCTGACCGCTTGTCGCCTAATTTCAAGGTTAAGGACGGTTCGCATTAGGGCTCTCCTCGACCGGAAGTTGGCTGGATGGTACCCCGAGAACTGGAACTATAGTAATATATCCTGGAGTGAACGGCCACGTTGGAACAAGCTTTACCAGGCCATCGAGGGAGAGGATCTTATCGTCAAGTATCCTGACGAGGGGAAGGTGGAGCTGGCTACCCGAAAGCGTATATATCCGTTCGCATACGGCGATCCGCCGTGGAAGCCGAAGGATGACTTGAAGTATCTGAAGTCTTGGCAAGGAAACAGATAATGAGGCCCAGGCATGGACACAGTCAGCGGGACCAATGTCAAGGTGTGTACTCGAAACCTTCCGGCTCGGAATGATAGGAGTCACTGCGAGCTGTGACTTCTTCGAAAGTGGTTTCTGCGAGGGGGAGGCGTTGGAATCTCTGCGATATCCCCAACTGTCGGTTGCGTCTTATTTCTGAGCCCACAGGATTCCCTCAGCACCGAGAGCAATCGACTCTATCCCGCGTCGATGCCCAATAATTATTTGCAGGAGGTAATGATTACGTTTTGGCGCGCTTTCAAAGTGCCGAAACGACACCTACCTACCAAACCCAAAAAGGAAGCGAGAGCACGAGGATACACACAAACTTTACCATGAATGGAATCATAAGCAAAAGGTTGAAGCAGTGAGGCACTGCCTGATCCGGTAATCGCTCAGGCTACAGCATCCAGAAGTGGACCCACTAACGGCTTCCTCTAGTGGGGCCCAGCTGAAGCACGACCCCACATCACCCGTACCGCCTTCCCCCACTTCCGAGCTTCAGCAAACGCCTTGCTTCCTTCCTTCTGCCTGCACACGACCAACAGGGTTGCCAGCTCAACGTTTCTCCCTTTGTCTCCTGAACCTCTCCAACCTTCTATAACGACATATTTCTTTTTTTTTGCCACCAGAACTAGCGATTCGACTTGTTACTACACCTACAAACCTCGCACCGAGCACCTATTACATCATTGATATCACTGTCCAACATGTCGGCCAAACGCATTCAAAAGGTAGGTCAGTCCTCGTTCATCCTCGACCTACTCTGTCCCACCGCCCATACTAACTCCCCAGGAACTCGGCGAGTGCATGGCCAACCCGCCCGCCGGCATGACTATCTCCCTCGGCCCGGACGAGTCCATCCACCACTGGCGCATCACTCTCAAGGGCCCTCCCTCAACCCCCTACGCCGCCGGCACCTTCGGCCTCACCCTCGACCTCCCCACCGACTACCCCTTCAAGCCCCCCCTCGTCAAGTTTGCCACCCGCATCTACCACCCCAACATCACCAACGACTCCAACGGTAACATCTGCCTCGGCATGCTCAAGCCCGAGACATGGAAGCCCTCGAGCCGTATCACCGCCGTCCTCGAAGCCGTGCGGAACCTATTGGTTGAGCCGCTTCCCGACGACCCGCTCGAGGCTAGGATCGCGGACGAGTACAGGACGGATCGGGCCGAGTTCGACAAGAATGCGAAGGGTTACACGGAAAGGTACGCGGCTGGGGAGCCGAGCTTCTAGGCGGGTGGGATGGAGAGCTGGACGTGGTTGGAGGAAGGGCATGGGGAGGGGTATATGCTTGGGCGGTTTGTGGGCCTGATGGGTGGGAAGAAGGGGAGGAGGAAGTGGATGCGTATGGAGATGGATTGGAATTTGGGAAAGGATCAGTTTGACTCGAGCGCTGGCACCAGATGTGGGAACGCGGATAGCCGGGAGAGCAGCGAGATTGACGTTACTAGCTCGAGCGTTTCCAGCAGCCCCGGAAGATATGTCGACAGGTTCGACGAGGATGAGATAAGAAACGGCGAGGTTGAAGTCGAGATCGCCGACCTTAGCACTTCCACGAGGCCTGACGGCAAGGATGTGGATGGGGTCGACGACGGTGGAAGGAGGAACGGCGAGGACCAGGCAGCGACTGCCGTCCCAAGCGCTTCTAATGAAGCCATCAAGTCGAATGCGGATAGAGACCACAAGGACATGAATGACAATGAAATAGAGGAAAAGAACACGAATGATGCCGAGGATGCTTACACAGATGCTTCTACTAGCTCCAGTGACGGAAATGCGTATGGGGCTGATGGGGTCGGTGGGGATAAGGAGGGAAAGAGCAGAGATATAACCATCGGCACGGTCACTTTCAGTCTCAATGGCAATACCGGAGAGATTGACAAGGACGGGCACGAGCCTTCTAGCCTAGCCGGGCCCGGTGGCCCAGGGGACAGAGAGGTTGCCGGGCTCACCGGAGGTGATCAAAGTAAGAACGAGTTCGACGGTGTCAGCTCAAGCGCTCCTGGTCTATCTGGCGGTGACGACACGGGTAGATTCGAAGACATGAAGGATGATGAACGGAGCACGGCCCCTCCAGAGCGAAGCGTTTCTAGCCGGCACAATGACGGAAACGTGAGAGAACTCGACAAGGACAGGGCGCATAGCGGGCCGTCTCCTCTTAGCCTGGGGGCTAGAAGTATGGTTAAGTTCAAACTGGATATCCGTACCACAAGTGGTGTTCCTGCTCCGGGCCCAAGTGTTCCTATCAACCCTGGTGGCAGGGATCAAAACACAAATGCGCCATACGGAGACGGCAATAGCGGCGGCGATTCTGAAGATTCCGAGTCAAGTTCCCCTTATCAGACACTGTGCGATCCCGTTCTCGGATCTGTTGCTGCCCATTCGCCTAACATAACTCGGCTTTTCCAGCATACGGTACAAACTCCCGGCCTGAGCGCTCGCTCTTCCATCTTCTACGAACCTTCAAAGTTTCCCGCAGTTCCCGCTCTATTTAAAGATACTGCAGCTACAGACAGTGGTCCGTCGGCCTCGCGCGGTCGTGAGGCAGAATTCAGGAGTTTCCGGTCCCAGGTGGAGACAAGACGAGACGGGAATGTCGGCAACACACGCTACACGGAACTTGTTCACCCACAGCCTACTAGCCGTCCACACGTCGACTTCGGGGTGTCCTCTCCCGCGCCCTCTCCTCAATCTGACATCAGACGCGCCGTGGAACCCTCTGGTGACGACGACGGGGGCGGGGGACGCCTTGCGTAGGACTCGTACACGACCCCGCCGAGCTGGTAGAACCCTCAGGTCTTCACCTCGGGCCCCCTCGAGGAAGTGGGGAGAGATATCGCCTCGTCTCGCGCGAGGCAGCACTCACACGCCGGACCCGGCAACCTTCCTTTGCCTCTCAAAGACAATACGTCAGAATGGCCGGCCCTCCTTCCCGTAAGTCGGGCGCAATCGCAGCCTTGTCGCGAGGGAATGTGGCACCCGTTGGGTCAGCTGTTGGGGCCCATGGGGTTGCCCTTGTTTCTGCAATCGTATATACTTGAGTCTCCGGAGTTCAGGTTGAGCAGGGAGGTACTTAAGAGTAATTCTGTTGAGGCGAGTCCTACTCTTGGACGGCCCGCTCCGACGGGTCCTAGGCGGCAAAGGTTTGATGGGCAGGAAGCGCCGATTCAGGGTGAGAGAATGCCGGCTTGTGGGCCGTGGGGGCAACCTTTTGATGCTTCTGGGGAGCTTACGTGGTTGGGTTTGGGGAAGCCTCCTCCAATATGGGCACAGGCGTCGGGTTCACAGACTCAGCCTTCGAACCCGGGCGGCCAGTCTTCAGGCTTGCAGAGTCAACCTCCAGGTTTACTGACTCCGCAGTCGTTTTCGCAGGGCCACCCTCAGGGTTTACAGAGTCAGCCTTCAGGCTTACAGAGCCAACCTGCAAGTTCATGGAACCAACCTTCGGGCCCATGGGGCCAACCATCAGGTTCACAGGCCCAACCTTGGAGTGCATGGAGTCAGCCTTCAGGTTCTCACAGTCCAGCCCTCGTTGGGAACCCGCCAAATGCCCCGCAAACTCCTAGCCAAGGTGGACAGCAGTCTTTGGTAGGATGGAGGCAGCCACCTAAGACGCAATACCCGGGTCCTGCGACGCAGCAAGTTTACGGAGGACATGGCCAGATTCCTTCGGCGACTATTCTGGGGGCGGAAATGCAACAGGTTTCCGGAGTGCAGGGTTGGACTCCCTATGCACGTTCCGTGGCACCCCATGGGCAACAGCCTCCCGGAGGATGGGATCAGCCTTGCTTTCAGCAGTGCGACGACTATCTAGGATATGGACAGCCGCATTCCTGGTGGAACGAGCAACCCACTCAAGGAGAGCCCCCAATACAAGGATATTGGAACACATATAACACCGGGTGGAACGGACAACCGCACTAGGGAGGGCGGGCCTGCGCGCCGGAAGGTGGGGAACAGCCCACTCCCGCACCGCAAGGGCAGTCCCCGGCCGGACTACCGAGTCGGCCGCTGACACCAGCATGGAAGCAGACTGGGCTATCGGAGCGGTCGCCTCAAGCCCAAGGACAGCCCGGGGCTGGCCTACCGCAGCGGCCGCCGACTCCACCATGGGACCAGACTCCTACCGAGACACCAGGGCAAATCTCCTCGGAGAATTATCCGGCTTTGCCACCCTTTGCGGTACAAGGAAGTCGCCCAGCATCTTCCGCACCTTCAGGACGAGAAGACAATTATCTCGGGGTCAGGCGCAGCTTTCTTCTGGAAGTTACCACCCCCGTTCAACACTCAGCGGGAGCGCACTACTATTTGAGCCCGTACCAAGGCCGCCGGGAAGCCCGTTCCGCGTGGTAGAAGACCTAGGGGGTGACGAGTTAAACGCAGCTGCCAGGGAAGCATGGAGAGATATGAAACGAGCGTACATTCCGGGGGAAAACGGTGAGCCGGGTTGTTTCGCCATGGTATGGTGAGGAAGAATAGCGACGTTAAGAGGGGATAGAAAGAGGGTTGTCAGAGGGTTATTCTGGACGACCCAGGCAGGAAATAGCGGTTAGTGACATTTTAAACAATTGAACAAGTAAATCCAGAACAAGAAATCGTTATCATAAGGGGTATATAAAGTCATAGTGCTCCTGTGTTCGCATGTGTATTCCTAGCCAGCCTCGATAAGCGAGGCAGAGTAATATAGTTTGCCAGTCATCATATCAAGATGTCGGGCAATCCACCAAGTCGAACCAAGATTCCTGTTTTGCTATAGATGCTACCAGGACGGAGGGCTGTCGGCCGCCGGTCTCTTCGTTTGATGTCCGTCGTTGATCCTCCTCGTGACCTTCTGTAGTGCATCCTGCAGGAACAGGAACTGCCGCTCGGCCGGGCCCTCCAGTTCATTTGGGCTCTGTTGCTCAACCAGAATCTGCTGTCCAACTGGGCCCTACGGCTCAACCGGAGTCTGCCGCACGGCCGGTGCTTGTTGTCCAATAGCAGACTGCTCTGCAACTGGGCTCTGCAGTTGTTAAGCTTGTAAGCCCGTCTTAACCTGACTCAGTGCATTCGCAATTTCATAGAAGATCCCTCTTTCAAACACTCATCAAAACCCCCAACCCATCCACAAACCACACATCCCCGTTTCTTACCATTAACATTTGTAATATCTGGATACCTCTTCAGAAAGCAGTAACCCCACTGCTTCCCCAGCGGGCCCATCCGCATCGCTCTGCTCCAGCACACTCCTCGCGACGTCCCACAGCCCCCCACGCAGACCGAGGACCCCCAGCGCCGCCTGGCTCACCAGCCCCGGCGCCAGGTAGTCCTCCTAGGCCTTGCTGAGCTTCTGGTGCGCGGCGCTCACGGTGGTACGGTTGGTGGAGCCACGGGTGAAGCAGAGGATGGTTGCGTTGGGGTTGCATTAGCGCTTGGCGGCCGTGTGGACAGACGTGCCCATGCACAGGTTCATGAGGGCGCTCTGTATGTCGGATTCATTATACTTAGGCCGCTAGGACATTTTGGAACTATGAGGCCTAATGTGGGCCCATCATAGAGAGGGTCACTGTGTATTCGGATGGTAATATTCAGAGGATGGTAACTGGGGGGTTACTTGTGCGTCTAATCATGCGAAAGGCGGGTGGTCAAATGACCTTTGCCCGCCAAAACCGACTGAGAGGGATAAGAATTGAACAGGCAGCGCTTTCCTCCAATAATATCACGTGATATCCCGGTGAGTCAAAATTGACGGTCCGCTTCCCCGCTGCACCAAAGCCGTCCGCTTGGGCCCCACCTTGAAATTCTTCCCTCAGAACTGTCACCGCCCATACCCTCCTGCATTTGCCTGCTTTCACCCCACTACAGCATCTCTTTTACCGTCTCAGTGAGGTGCCATTCATTTCTTGTCTTATTGAATCTTTGTTCTTTAGAGTTACGGCGCCTACCGGCGCTTGCTGGTGACAGAACTCCAATTGCGAGAGTTTGAGCCGTCGCCACCATGTCTTCCTTCATCACACCTGCCAAGAGGGCGGGAGGCGGCGCGTCGATGAGGCCCAAGGCTCTCCAGAGGCCGAACCCGGTTCGAATGATGAGGGAGCAGGAGGAGAAACGTCAGGCTGAACGAGCTGCTGCGGCGGCGGCAGCATCGGCGACCCGGCCGTCGGGGGGGCAGCAATGCCCCAACAAGAGTTGTACCAAGCCGAACGTTGTTGACGGAACTTGCCGAAGCTGTGGTCGGGTCGCCGACGACAGCAACATCGTATCTGAGATCCAGTTCGGAGAAACGTCTGGTGGCGCGGCTATCGTGCAGGGTAGCTATATCGGCGCTGACCAGGCTGGAGTCCGCACCTACGGACCCACCTTCCGTCGCTCGGGAGGCTCATCCGACGAGAGAGAGAAGTCCATCCGCGAGGCGCGGCAGCTCATGCAGGGTTTTGCCAACCAGCTCAACATCAGCGAATCGCTAGTCGCCTCGGGCGTGCAGGCCTTCAAGCTCGCCTCCGCAGCTAACTTTGTTCAAGGCCGCACCCTTCCCATGGTGGCCGCTGTGTGCCTCTACGCCGCATGCAGAAATGAACCGCCCTGCAAGATCATGCTCATCGACCTCGCGGACCTGACGCAGATCAACGTCTTCCGTCTCGGAAGGGCATTCAAGGCACTTAATAAGGCCGTGCCCATCTCTAGCGACGGGCTTGTCCCCGTTTACCCCGAGGACCTGATCTACCGGTTTGCCAGCAAGCTAGAGTTCTATGAGAAGACGAACAAGGTTGCGGAGGACGCGGTGAGGCTGGTACGCCGGATGAGCAGGGACTGGATGGTAATGGGACGTCGTCCCTCGGGTATCTGCGGCGCGTGCCTTCTGATGGCGGCGCGTCTGAATAACTTCCGTCGGACGGTCCGCGAAGTGGTCTATATTGTCAAGGTCACCAACCACACGATCCAGAGCCGTCTTGAGGAGTTCAAGTATACGGAGTCGAGCAATATGTCGGTCGAGGACTTTTTGACGCAGGACTTTCTCGAGTCCTCGCACGATCCGCCTTCGTTCTATCGCAAGTCGGAGGAGTACAGGGCGATGATGGAGGGGAAGGCAAGGAAGAGGAAAAGGACGGTTACGGACGACGGCGATACTGTGGAGACGGCTATCGCTATTGACCCGGAACTGAGCTCGGCTACCCCTGAACAGACACCCCAACCTCTACCGCAGCAACCTCAAAATGGTGCTGAAAGCCTACAGACGCCACCCGCGTCACAAGTGAATGGTAACGAGCCAATAATTAGCAACACTGATGCCGAGGACACCCCCAACCCCCAACTCCCCGACATCTCATCGATCCCGGGCCCCAAATACCGCCGCGATGCCGACGGCTTCATCATCCCACCCCTCCCAAGCCAGGCCGAGGCCGTTCCTTCGCTAGGGGACCCTAACAGTAAGAAAGCCCTGGCCGAGCTCGCCGAGACTTACGGGGACGAGGAGGACGGACCCGCCACCACCACCGGCGACGCGTCCGCACCGGAAGCCGCCCACAAGGGAAAGGGGCCCAAGGCTAAGCAGCAGCAGCAGCAGCTCCCCGTGACGGAGGACTGGGAACGCGACGAGAACGCGCTGGAGGAGCAGATATCCGAAATATTCAATGACCCGCAGACGCTGGAGCACGCCATGGCCTTCTCCAACGCTGAGCAGCGTGCGCAGCTGCACTCCCTCTGGGCCCTCCAGCAGCGGCCCCAGCGCGAGGTCTCCATGGCCGAAGTGGTCGGCGAGGACGAGTTCGCGAACGACCCGGAGGTGATGTACTGCCTGCTCTCCCCCGAGGAGACGCAGGTTAAAGAGCGGATCTGGGTGAACGAGAACCGCGACTTCCTGAGGAAGCAGCAGGAGGCGGTGTTCAGGAAGAAGGCGGAGGCGGATAAGCCCAAGGTCACGAGGCGTAGGAGGAAGAAGGCCAGGGTCGGCGAGGCGCAGACGAGCCCGGCGAGTACGCCTGGTGATGCGGCGGTGAGTGTGATGAAGGAGAGGGCGTTCTCGACGAGGATCAATTATGACGCTATCCGGAGTCTGTTTGACATGCCGGCCACACCAGGCGGGGAGAGTGGGGGAAGTAGCGAGAAGGCGGGTGAGGAGGCTGGGGCAGAGGGCGGTGAGGCGGAGGTTGATATTGAGGAGGAGGACTTCATTGGGGAGGTGGAGGAAGAGGAGGTGGAGGATGGGGAGGACGATGCTGAGGTGTATGACGACTTTGATGAGGGGGTTGACGATGATGAATATTGATCTGAGGAACATAGCGAGGCTTGCGTTTCGTTACGAAGGAAGCAGATGTATCATTATCTTATACCCACGGTATTACCATCCGTAACCGCGATATCGCATCACCGTCCATATCAAGGAGGGCATCATAGCGCCGTAGAGAGTCGGGAAATGCATTCATATTCATGCTATTTGCTATTACAGCACAGAAGCCCCTCGCCAACTCAAGGACCTCCTCACTCCCGCTGCAAAACTACCATAAGCCCCATGATTCCCAGCATTACCGTCTTCAGCCACGGGTGCTCGGAGAGCAGGATGGTCACGTAGCCCACAAAGGGCACGTAGGCCACCACGCTCCCGATGATGTCCGAGCGCACGAGGTAATCCTGGCCGCGGGCGTATAGCTCCGTGTCGTCACCTGCGTTGTTGTCGCCTTTTGTGAGGAGCTTCGCTTGGGGTCTAGATCGTTCATTAACGCCACGGCCTATACGTAGCCTGAGCTAGCCCAGATGAGAGAGAGGGGAATAAACATACCCTGTTCCAAACTTTCTCACAACGCGATGCACGATGGGAATATCCTTGTCCTTAACATTGTACACTACGACCTCCCCCACCTCCGTCTCGCGCGGCCACTCGCGGTTCCACAGCAACAAGAGGTCACCACGCTGGAAAGCGGGCTCCATGGAGCCAGACAGGACGACAACTATAGGGGAGGGCGAGTCGGCTATTGTGCAGAGGCCTTTCCACATCTTGTTTTCGTTAGCTTGCACCTCTAAAGACCAGTTTCGAGGTGGATTGGGGCTATGGAGCTAGGATAGAGAAGCGGGAAAGGAGTAGGACAAGAGGACGCGGTAGGAGGGGCGAGAGGAGGATGGGAGGTACCATAAAAGCAGAGGACAGGATCAACCCAAAGGTGAGGAGCTGCGAGGCAGCCTGCCTCGGATTCGCCAGGCCCGCCAGCATCGTGTATGTTCTCCCTCTACAGCTCTCTCGGCTCGAACTGTCCCGTCCAGAAAGTCGTCAATTGAAAGCTTTCTCTCGCGGTTCGTTAGAGCCCCTTGTATGTGCGGCGGGGGAGCTTCGAATTCGGGGAACAGGGGGTTTGGTGGCGGAGGTGAGGTCGAGGTTCGAGGTTGCAGGCGTATCTGGCGTTTGGAGGCTCGCGAATGGTGTTGGAGCTGGGCGCATTTGACCAGGTGGCATGTGCGCGCCACACCAAAATGCGCTTCCTGTGGCTAGTGCCATCTCACACTCACCCATCTTCACAATCAAGCTCTCACGCCAGAGGGATACTCCCCTAGCTCCCTCAATTTTAAGAAAGAAATCACATACTATTTAGATACTCCATATTGATACCCACACGAAAAAAAAAAGATGCAGCTATAAACGTTGTATATAAACAAAAGAACAAACGGAACCTAACGCCAGACCCGTTCCACGGTCACAGTTGAGGATTTGAGATAGCAAAAGCAAAGCCGCTGTCCCTTCTGAACAATGCTTTCCGAGCCCGATGAACGACACCGACGCCAAACACCTAGTCTAAACGATGGAATGGTGACTAAGGAAACATCCTTTCCTCCCTGTCGTCCTCCAAAATCTAGTGCCCGCTCTTAGTCCCCGTCGGAGGCGTTGGCTAGGGAGAGGTACGCTGTCCATGCGATGCTGACGCAGGACACAAAGGGCTGCTCCACGTTAGCATGAGTTTTCACCCCCGCGGCCCCCCCCTCAAGCAATCCTCCACGGAATGAAACCTACCAACTGCAGCTGGATCGGCATCAGCCGAAAGTTGACCATCTGCACCGCCGGCCAGATCAGGTAGCTCGTCTTTAGCGTCGGGAAGTACATATCCTTCAGCTTATTCGACACCGCCCTTCTCCCACCACCCTCCGCAACCGTCATCACGGTAAAGAAGATGAGGATACCTATTCACCACCCGTCAGCACTCTCAACCTTCACACATCCTCTTCTCGCACACCGGGGCCACTTACTGCACGGCGAAAACACCAGCTGGTCCACAACAACTCTCTTCAAAGCCGGCGCGAACGCGCTCGTCTTGGTAATGGGGAACATCCACTCCAAGAACCGGAACCACTTGAACTGTAGAGGTGCCATCCCCAGGCCGTACGACATGAAGCGCACTAGCCTCTCGAAGTCGAACGGCGAGGCCACGCTCGCGCCCGCAAAGTCGCGGCCCAGCAGGCCGTCCTTGCGGTCCAGCTCGTGCAGCTCGATAGCAAGCGGATCCGTCTTGGCGAGGCCACCCTTCTTGAGGGCGCCGCTCGAGTTGATGGCGGCGAGGAGCTGGGCGACCGTGTCGGCCATGCCGCCCAGTATGGCGTTCGTGACCATCATCGTCATTACTGTTGGAGCACATTACGTTAGAAACGGAGGGTGGAGAATTGTGGACGTGGTGGGAGGAACGGACTTGGTCGCTCATCGTAGTAGGAGTTGAATTTGGTGGTTAGGCGCGCGACAAGGGCGATTTGGACGAGGAAGACGATCGTGTGGAGGAGAGGCTGCGCGATGAGAGTTTCAGCGTTAGCAAGGGATATTAAGGGATTTGTCTTCCGATGCCTCCGAGAGGCCCGGGAGTAGACGTACGACGCGACCGTAGATGTATTTGCTATTCACCGTCCGCACTAAGCGGCGGCGAGTCAGCTCCCAAGCCATGCCCAATTTTTATCTCGCGGAACGATCTGGTTTGATGTCGAGTACGACGCGGCGATTGGGTGAGGTGATGACGACAGCCTGTCTGTCTCCAGCGCCGACCGTGCAGGCAACAGATCCCCCGGCACGATCGGAGCGATGAGTGTTGAGTTCGTTCGTTCGTTAGGGATTCCGAGCTGATGGTAATTCCTCCAGGGCCTGCTAGAGATCACCGGTCGGGATGACGGGCGCTGAGAATGTCGAAGTGTGGTGTTGGTGGTTGTCTGTCCTGGAGGGAGAGCGACCGTGCTTCGCCTCCCCGACGTCAGTCAGGTGGTCGCTGACGCTACTGGTGGGGGACACCGCCCGCCTTTCGTTCCTATGGGGGCTGCGCCGGGTAAAACCCTCACCGCCTAAGCTTTTACGGTCCTTGAAACACCGGCACTTCCAAAATCTACTCGAATCCTGTGTCCTAATAAGTCTAAATTTACATAGCAGGTTAAAAACAGTACCCGGATTTAGATTTCAAACAGAGAATCTTAGCCTGCGTGTCATGAACTCTTGACGGTGAGAATCACAGGCCCTTCTCGGCGGATGGGCAGAGATCTTCGCGCCCTAAAACGGCAATCTCCTGGCAGAATTCTATATTTGGCGACCGGGACTGGTGGGGAAACGTTGCAAGCGCCGTGCCTTTGTTCATCGGAATTTTGCGGACGTCTATAAATACACTTCGCTCCGCTCTGCTCTTGTCTTGCTCTATCTCAACGCCCGCCTCCTTGACATTCTCCCCTTTACTCAATCTCGCCTTTCGCAACCTTTACGTCCTTCACCTTCTTCGTAAGCTTCTGGATGTCGGATGGCTTCGTGGGGTAAGCCTTCGTCCTGATCTCCTGCCACTCAGGGGAAGCGTCGAACTTCGCCCGGATGGTGGACGTCATCTCGACGAGGGCCTCGGCCACGGCCGTCTTGAGCCCCTGGGGACCGATCTAAACACAGTCGATTAGCATACCACTGCCGAGGTGGAATAGCGACACTGCGTTGCGCCGCGGACACTCACAATATCGTTCTTGTAATCCTCATTGATCTTCTCCATGTCGCTGTACATGGTCGGCTCGGTGCTGCCGTTCGCGCAGATGCCAAACTCCCGCTTACCCTTGAGGCCTGCGGCCGGGAGCAGGATGTACTGCACCATCGCCAGGAGGCCGTTGTCCTCCGTGACGCGGGGCGCGACGACCGCCTTCTTGATTTTCCTCCGCAGCTCCTCGGGGCTGTCGAGCACGTCGATCTTGCCGTCTAAGTGGCTGTCAGCATTAGTCCGGCCGAAAGACTCTAATTAGGTTAGATCTTACCGGGATCACTGGAGCTCATCTTCTTGCCGCGCAGACCAGGGAGAATGGGGTTCATGAGATGCGCACGCTCATGAAGAAGTTAGCCGTGCCCTTGCACATTCTAGGCTAGATTAGCATAACTCACCTTCTTGTAGCCCAACTTCGGCAGCCACTCCGCGGCCGCCATGAACAGCTTTCTCTGGTCCATCCCTTCATATGGTTAGCATGGGCGCGATATCACCACCACACACCCCCACCAACAATGGCGCCTACCTCCAAACTGCGCATCCACACCCAGGTACTCCTCATCAAGCGCCTGCATAAGCGGGTACAAGGACGCGCTCACTAGACTATCCTCATCCTGCTTGACCACCTCCGCGCCTGCCTTCTTCGCCTTTTTCGCCGTCACCAGCGACGACATGCGGAGCACGTCTAGGAAGAAGTTGCCCTTGTTCTGGTACGAGCTACCGCGCACCGTCCTTAACCTCGATGTGTCGATGCCAATGGACTCGAACATGGCAGGAATGATCCGCTCGTAGTAGGCCGCGCGGTCTTCGACGAGGTCGAGGGGAGCTTTCCCGCTGTCAAGGAAGCCATGAACGTCGGCAATGAGGATAGTTACGTCGCAGCCAGCGGCGAGAAACTGCGCGATCTTGACGGCTGGGATGAAGTAGCCGCAGTGGGGGGCACCGGTCGTGGCGGTTCCTAGGGAGGGTTAGCCATGGGCGCTCTTGGCCTAGGACACGTCGATCTAAGCCGGGGTGTTAAAAGGACTGGAACATACCCCAGTAGATCTTGAGGGGTCGCCCTTCCGCAAGGACATCATGAATGACCTGCGGGCGGATCACCTCTTGGAGGTTCTCCGTGATAAGTTGGAACTTCTCGTCGTTGTTCATCGTGTTATCTGTGTAATTGGTGGCAGATGAGGGGTGAGATTTTGTAGATTTCGCGGGGTTCTCTGGGTATGTAATTTCTTGCGATTGCCCCCCCTTCGCTTCAGGCCCCAGTGACTCACCCAATTTGGCGGGCCGTGGAACGCCAGGGTCCTCACCGCCCGAGCCACTTCGGTTTCTGCCGCACCCCGCGATTATCTAAGTGGGTTGGATGGATTCTTCGGTGGCCCCTCCCTGCGAAGAGCGAAGCTTCGGGTCAAGGAATTTTGCCCAGCTTCACCACTTCGCCGTTTTACTTGGTTTGTCAAGTCCTCCTCGAAGTTTCGTAGTAATGGCATCAGAATCGAGGTCAGACGCGCAGCCGAAGGCCGAACGGCCGACCGTCATTGTCTGCGTCGGCATGGCCGGTAAGCAACACTTTCTGCAGCACTCGACGTCTTGGGCTAACCATCGTATATCACAGGCTCTGGGAAGACGACATTCATGAGGCGCATAAACTCCCACCTACATTCGAAGGACGACCCGCCCTACGTTGTCAACCTCGACCCCGCGACGCTGAACCTCCCCTTTGACTGCAACATCGACATCCGACAGTCTATCAAGTACAGAGATGTTATGAAGCACTATAATCTTGGGCCCAACGGCGCCATCATGACATCCTTGAACCTCTTTGCGACGAAGGTCGATCAGATGATCAGCCTCCTTGAGAAGCGGGCGCAACCCGACGCCCAGCACCCCGAGCGCAAGCCAGTAAAGAACATAATCGTAGATACCCGTAAGCTCTAGTCTCCCTTCCATCCAAACCACATCCCTGCTCACTATGTTTCCTGCCTCAGCCGGCCAAATAGAAGTCTTCGTCTGGTCAGCCAGCGGCACCATCCTCCTCGAAACCCTCGCCTCGTCCTTCCCCACTGTCCTCGCCTACGTCATCGACACGCCCCGCACCACCTCGACGAGCACCTTCATGAGCAACATGCTCTACGCCTGCAGCATCCTCTACAAGACCAAGCTCCCCATGATTCTCGTCTTCAACAAAACCGACGTCCAGGACGCCAGTTTTGCCAAGGAGTGGATGACCGACTATGAGGCCCTCAGCAGCGCTCTCCAGGCGGACCAGGAAAAGGCCGAGATGGAGGGCGGCGACGCGGGCTCCGGCTACGGCGGCAGCCTCCTGCAGTCCATGAGCCTTGTGCTCGAGGAGTTCTACTCGCACCTAAGCGTCGTGGGCGTCAGCTCGCGGCTGGGCACGGGCGTCGACGATTTTTTTGAGGCCGTCAGGGAGAAGGCGGCCGAGTTCGAGAGGGACTACCAGCCCGAGCTGGACCGGCTGCGAGACGCCAAGGAGGAGCAGAAGATGAAGAAGAGGGAACAAGAACTGGAGAAAATGATGAAGGGGATGGGGGTGGGCAACCAGGAGGACATCAAGGAAAACGAGGAGAGCAGCGGCGATGAGGTGGAGTATCCCGATGATGATGGCAAGAGCGAGGGACTGCAGGGGAGGTACGCGGCCGCCATGGGTGGTGAGGAATCGCTGGAGTCGCAGGCGAGCTATGCGAAGTATCTGCATCGCTCACAGAGGCAGTAATGTGTGGGCATGGGTTTGGGAGTTAGGCGGCGTCATGTGGGAAAAAAAAAAAAGGCTAGATATCGCATTTGATGATACCATTTCAAAACAGACCCTCACGGAGACCACGATGTAGATTGTTCCGTCGCCCCAGGTACCAAAAACGCCCAAGCTCCATCCATGCAACAAGATCAGACCAGCACGTCTTAAGCACCTTAGTAACCCTTATACTTCTTGACTCATCGCGCCTCGAACTGGACCATCCTAGGCAAAAGTCAGTACCATACGTATGGACACTTCTTTGCGACTGGTAGGAGGATACCTCTTCGTCCGCTCCTTGTATAGGATGCGGCATCCGCACTCCTTGCACCGCAGGAAGGGTACTACCTGGTGCTGGGTCGACTTGAGGCCGCAATCGCCACAGATGTAGACCATCTTCGAGAGCTGGGGCGCCGAATCGATCTTGCTGGACGCGATGTCCGCTGTGGGGATCTGGTAGGCCTCGCGAGACATGATTTCTTTCTATCTGTCTGTATCTCTCAGACTGGGGTCTAATATCTCGTGTTTTCGGGAGCCGGATTCCAAGACAATGGATACGGGTATGTAGGTCACGGTTTGGCGGGGTGAGGAGTCGAAGGGTGGGATGCCGATGAACGGGAACGAGGTTTGGGAAAAATTGAGGATGCGACGACAAGGCTGGGACCCACATTAGAAATTCACATCACACGTTGAGCATAGATAGCAACTGTTGGCAGCTGTAAGAGAAACTCGCACCTGGCGAACTCGGCGAATTGGAGCTCTATTGCAACAAACTAATTGCGCCGCACGCCAAAAGCTCCAAGTCGTGACGGGCGCATGCTGTCATATAGCACGAATATATTCCTATCTTCCACCTTTCCGTACCAGCCTATCGAATTCTGTTCTGCGCGTCCTCGTCGAAACGCGACTACATACAACCCATCTCGAGGTTCAAGCTATTCACCACTCTTGGATGATAGTCATCCGAAGCTGTCAGCCCAGCATCACCCCATACCTCGACAGCTCTCGCCTTCCGCGCCTACTAAACACCCGACCCCCTCGGTCGCCCAAAACCTTGGAAATGGACGGGCTAGACGAGTTCGAAAAGTCGCTTGCGGCGGAAAAGGCGGCGCGCGAGCGAGAAGGTAAGGACAGGGAGAGGAAGAGGAGGCATCGGCATGAGCGAGACGACGACGACCGAAGACATAGGCACGATAGAGATGAGAAGGGCGACAGGAGCCACAGGCACCGCGCGCATCGGCACGACGATGACAGGGATGGACACCGGCATAAGCGATCGAGGCATTCGAAGGAGGTTGAGGGGCATAAGTCGAGGGAGCATAGACACAGGGAGCATCGCGAGCATAGGTCACATGAGGACAGGGAACACCGAGGCTCTCGACACCGCAACAGCCGGGACGAACCGTCATCTTCCCGTTCCTCCAGGGACAAGGAGGCCCCGGCTGACAAGGAAGCCCCAACTACATATCTACAGCGAGATTCGTGGATGACAGCTCCGTCCTCGCTTGATATCGACTACGTCCATCGCGGCAACAAGGAGTCTACGCCCCCGCCGAAGAAAGAACCTGAGCGTGTTCTCCACGATCGGGAGCTCAACACGAGCCTACAGACCTATGGGCCGGAACACGACACTGACAAGGAGGATGAGCACGAGATATCCGTTGATTACAAGTTTGGCGATGAAGGGTCGCAATGGCGCATGACGAAACTAAAGGCGGTGTACTCTACTGCAGAGCGCGACAGCCGAAGTGTCGAGGATATTGCGCTAGAGCGGTATGGGAGCCTGCAGGAGTTCGACATTGCGCGTGAGGAAAAAGAAGAGCTGGACAGGAGACGAATATATGGAAAGGGCTACAGCATCAAGGATGGGCCCACCGGTGACTTGTACACTAAGCGGATGGCGAAGGAGAGGAAAGACAACAGGAGGGGCGCAAAAGAATCGGAGCCAAACACCGCGGGTCTCAATACGGCTCCGGAGCAACCCAAGGTAGGCACCGCTCTCGACGAGGTGCGACAGGCGCCGGCCGCGACGATGGACCAAACAGCCCTGAACCGCCTACGCGCCCAGATGATGAAGGCCAAGCTACGCAAAGACCCTGATGCCGCGAGACTTGAGGCCGAGTACAACAAGGCTTCGGCCGTCTTCGTCGAGACAGGACCCCAGACAGTCGCGCTCGGTGCCATGGAGAACAGGATGCTCGCTGGCCCCCGACCCGAAGCCAAGCCTGTCGAGACGAAGCGGGGGCGCGAGCGCGGCAACCTCGAGGAGAACGAGGACATGACGATCGACCAGATGGTGCAGGAGGAGAGGCGGACAAAGGGCCAAAGCGGCGGCGAGGGCATGCGTCTTGCAGAGCGGATCGCCAAGGACAGCAAGTTCGACAATGACCTCGAGTACATGGACGAGAACGCGGGCAAGCTGGCCAAGCGGGTCCACAAGTCCGAGGTGAATCTCAAAAACGTGGCCATCAACGAGTTCCAGAAGGTCAATCGCATTCTCGATGCGTGTCCCTTGTGCTACCACGACGACACGGGGAAGCAGCCCGTCGCACCCGTGATCTCGCTCGGCACGAGGGTGTACCTCACGCTGCCCACGGAGCCGGAGGTGAGCGAGGGGGGCGCGGTCATCGTGCCGCTCGCGCACCACACGAATTTGCTGGAGTGCGACGATGACGAGTGGGAGGAGATACGGAACTTCATGAAGTCTCTTACGAGGATGTATCACGATCAGGGGCGCGAGGTCATCTTCTACGAGAACGCGGCTGCGCCGCACCGGCATCCGCACGCGGCGCTGAACGTCGTGCCGATCCCGTACGAGGAGGGGGAGACCATCCCCGCCTATTTCCGCGAGGCCTTCCTCACCACAGACGAGGAGTGGTCGCAGCATAAAAAGATCATCGACACGGGGAAGAGCGCGAAGGAGGGACTCGGAAAAGCCGCGTTTAGAAGGAGCATCGCGAAGGAGGCGCCATATTTCCACGTGTGGTTCTCGCTGGACGGCGGGCTAGGCCACGTGGTGGAGGACTCAGGGCGGTGGCCGAAGGGGGACTTGTTCGCGAGGGAGGTGATTGGCGGGGTGCTGGACGTTGGGCCGGAGATCGTGAAGAGGCAAGGGAGGTGGCGGAAAGGAGATACGCGAGTCGAGGGTTTTAGAAAGCGGTGGAGGAAGTTTGACTGGACGAGGGTGTTGGAGTGAAGCGGGGAGGGGTGGGCGTGCGGGGGCTTCGACGTTCATTACGCATTGAGAGGCGGGACAAGCGATTGAGTCGTCAAGCATCCCTGCTTGTTTCGAACGAGCATTAGTTACTACATACGGACCGTGCTTCTTTACTAAGTTTCCCGAACCACCCTCAACTCACGCCTGGCCACGAATGAGCAGGACCAATTATTCTCCTCGGCACCTTTTTTTTTTTCCCGGATTACTCCTTGATCGCGTAGGTCCTGCGATACGCCTCATCGATTCCCACTAGATAGTACGACCCCGGAGCCATGGACGCAACGTCGCCCATGGGCGTGTAGTTCTTCGCCCCGTACGCCTTCTCTCGCAGGGTGCAAGCCTGGAATCCCACGAGTTAGTATCCATTCTGCTTTCCTAGGGTCCCCGCTTACCGGAACCATAAGGGGATTATACTCATATACTCACCTCTTCATACTCCTCCGGCGTGGCAACATGCCTCTTTGCAAGCCGCGCCATGATGTCAATCTTGTCCACCATCTCCCTCAAGTCGCCAGTGACCTTGAGCGTAAAGAGACTGCTCGCAAGCCCGCTCCCGTAGCTGAACATGCCAATCCTCTTCCCGATAGCTTCCTTGGTGTTGATGTTGCTGACCAGGCTGATCAGAGAGCAGAAGAGACTCGCGGTGTACATGTTCCCGCACAGGCTGGGTGCCGCAATGCAGGGCTCTACGCGGGCCTTGAACTTGTCCTTGCTCAGGGAGATAAAGGCCTTCTCGAGCTCCTTGCTGTGCAGGGACTCTTCGTAGGTAAGGTCGCGCAGCTCCATAGATACGGAGTCCCAGATAGGAGAGGCCTTGGAGTGAAGGGCATCGTTGTACAGCAGCCGGCCGTAGGACTTGCTGACGAGCTTGCAGTTGGGCGTATGAAACGCCATGTAATCGAACAGATCAACCATTCCGCTCCCGTACTGAACGCCTCCCCTTCCAGTGGCCCCATACCGCTGCCGCAGGCGCTCATAGCACTTATCCAGCGCCGACAAATAGCACCTCTGCGACTCGTGTCCATTAACAACTGGGTACTCGACCCTCAAATCCGGCTTATAAAAGTCATACGAATGCGCCATGTACGTGCCCCTCAGCGCCTCAACCTCCAACAGCGCGCCCGGGCCCACCAGCATCGCGACGCACCCCGCGCCCCCTGTCGGCCTGCTCGCCGGCTGGTTGTACAGCGCAATGTCGGAGGCCACCACTATAGCGTCGCGGCCGTCCCAGGCACGGCTCTCGACCCAGTTGACGGCGTTGAAGAGCGCGTTAGTAGCGCCGTAGCAGGCGTTAACGGTGTCGGCGCCCTCGAGGGACGTGTTTCCCGAAGGCGCAAAGAGCTGAGTGAGAACGGACTTGACGGACTTGGCCTTGTCCAAGGGGGACTCGGTGCCGACTTCGAGGCGGCCGATTGAGGTGGGCGGGATGTTGTATTTTGTGAGAAGGGTGGAGACGGCTGTGAGGGCAAGGGAGCAGACGTCTGGTTGGAAGTGTGTTAGACGCTGCCTTGATTCTGATGGGTATACGCGTGGGGGAGGAGTGAGTACCTTCCCGATCGGTGCAAAAGTTCATCTGCTGGAGGCCGAGCCCGATGGTGTACTTTCCGGCCGAGACGCCCTGGTGCTTCTCGAAGAGGGACTGGTCGAGACACTAGCGGAATCAGTATGAAGCCGCGGATGGAGTTTATAGGTAGCTGTAGACTACCTACCTGGCTGGGGAAGTAGATCTCCATGGCCTTGATGCCGACATTTTTGGGGTAAGACATTGTTGGTTTCGGTAGCGCGATGGCGTTGTTGCTATCTTTGGGCTTGAGGATTAGAACGGGAAGAAGGGAGAAGGGTTAAGATGTGGAATGTCTTGGGGGAGACGATGTTTGGACAATGCTGTGAAAGAGTCATGGCTCATGGCCTCCATCGCTGTTTATATACCCAGAAAATCTGTGCACAACAAAACATCATTGAAGCTCTATATCCACTATTGCACCGAGTACACAAAGACGGCCAATACCGGGCTTTCCTAGCTGTGAGCCGGTCGTCGGCCGGCTAACACGGGATCCCGGACTAGGCAGCCGAATTTCTGCTCCGGGCACAGCCCCAGACCCGCCGCGAAGCAACATATCAAGCCCGCCAAGACACATAGCTCGCTGCCTACTAGATGAAGATATCATTTCATAGCGATCGGCGGCTAGATTTGTAACAAAGTTAGGTGTTGGTGCAGTTCCTACACTCTGGCAATGGGGTGTAAGTGCGCGCTACTGTTAGTAGGCGTGAGGAGAAGACTATGTCGGGGTCCCCGCAACGAGAAACCCCCGAAAATAATGGATATGGACATTAGATTTGCCCCTTCAAGTATGGACACCGACGAAGAAGTCTTGAATCTTACACTGAAGAACATGAAGTTCGATCTCAGCTCAGATCAGCTCAGCTCCCCAGATTTTCACCCCGACTTTTGGTGCGAGGGCACTAGAAGCTTGGGCCCCATAGTGGCACAAGCCCCCTGGGCAAACCCCTGTCAAGGTCTGGCAGATCTGCAGGAACATGGAGTCGTCCACGCGGGTCTGAGCCCCCCTTTACCGGGCCCTGCCGGTGACGCTAGCCTAAAGAGGAAACCAGCTCAGCTGCCCCTGCCCCTGTCCGTTGAGCTTTCTCGAGAATCGGCCAAGTGTGGGAATTAACTCCTATCTTCGGGCTTGGCGGTAGAAGTTATAAAACCCCTTATTCTAGGCAACAAGATTCTATCTTGTTGCTCCCGCTTGAGATTTAATCTGTTTCTTGTTACCTGAAGACGCCGATCTGGTTACTCGAACTATGTGGACTTTGATTTCTTGTCCGTCAGCTCTTATTATAGCATGTTCCTTTCTCTGCCGGTCAAGAATCGTAGGTATAAATAATATCAGTATGCTTGTTTGCGCCTGCCTATTCTCCATGACGTACTTGAGGTCTTCATGTCTTCATCCTCCCCCCCCCCCCCCCCCCCGGCGGGGGAAGGGGGCGGGTAGAGGAGGAATCTGTCACGACACCGACATGCCACCTCAAACAGGACCGGCCACCGGCTAGTGTCTCCACATCTATACCGTGTGCTTCTCCGCGACACGAACAACCCAATCAATGACAGTCTGCGAACGGCTCCAAGGCGCAGCATGGTCCGCCTCAATCTCCGTCACGTCAACCTTCGCCCCCGACTCCCGCTCAATCATGTCAATCTCCCTCTGCTGAATCTCAGGCTCGATGACAACGTCCCGCAGGCACTTCAGGTACGACACGGCGACTTCTTTGAAGCCGGGGTACGTCAGCGGGTCCGCAAATGTGGCGGCCGAGTGCTTCACCAGCTTCGCGGCCAGGCGCTCGCCCTCCTCTCGGGGTGTGTCCGAGAAGGTCGCGGCGGCGAGTTTGGTGATGTCAGGGTAGAAGAACCAGCCATTTTCCTAACCCGTCACCACCTCCGCAGTTAGTTCTTTCGCTCTACTATATTAAAACGAGAAGCAGCAGTGGGGCGAAAAACAAACGTCGACTTCCATTGGGACCTTCTTCTCCGACGCGGGCTTGGTCCCCGTCACGGCGCCTGCCGGCTGCCCCAGCTCTGGAATCAGGGCCGCGATGTACGCGAGGCCCACAACCCCGCCATTAAGACCTTTCGCCGTCCTCTCCTTCTTGCTCAACCCCTTTACGGACTCGGTGCTTGGCGTCCCCCCATATGAGTGCGCGTAGATGACCACGTCCTTGCCTGCGTCTACGAGCTTGCTGACGTGCGACTGGATGTGCGCCGCGTCGTCGTACATGGTTGGCGGGGGACCGGGCGGGGGGTCCTCGGCGACGCTAGGGAGGTGCAGGGCTTGGATCTCGTGGTTGCGCGCTCGCACTCCGTCCAGCACGAGGGCGTAAAACTCCGGGGTCGCTGAGGCCCCGGGGATGAGGACTAGGGACGGCGGTGCCATGGCGGATCTGTGTGGAGGTTAGAGGGCCTGGCTGTTCTGGTGGAGAGGTGCGGCGCGGGGTCTAGGCTGACGCTGGTAGGGAGAGCGGGAGCAGACGTGGGCTTTATAGCTAAGGGCGAATGAGTCTTGACAAGCTCCATGTTTTCCAGCTTGTTGTGACACGATTGGACAGAAGTGCGTGTCTGCACTTGGGATGTTCAATCGATCTTTCCTATTCCTATGTCCAAGCTGACATTTCTAATCTGACGTCAGCTTGCTTAGGGTAGCAAAATCCGTTAGCATGGGAAAGCCTTCATGTTCAATACGCATATATCGTGCGTTTGAATCCGTCGGAGCCGAAGCGGGCGGACCTCCGCCATGACACCTACATTCTCACGATGTCGCGATCCCAGAGACCTTGGTCTTCATGTGACGGTGGAACCAGACGATCGGGGCAAAGGATGCGGCCCACACGGCTAGAAGGCGCTTGAGCCACTCAGGCTTTCCCAGGGCCGCTAGCCGTATGGGGAAGGTACGCCAGCTTCCTGGAGGATCCGGCGACGAGGGAACTCCGCCCGCTTCGGTTGTTGCATTTGGCGGCTATTAGAGTTAACCTTCCATCCTATGCCGGTAGTTGGACCTGGCAAATCCTCCGCAGTCTTGCAGTGCCTTCAAAGCACTTATATTTAAGGGAGATCGCGAACTCGTGGATATGCTAAGGAGGACCTATGTTGATTGGTGGTGGATGCTGCTGTGGAAACTCATCGAGGCAGTGTAATATGTAGAGGTTTTGCTTGGTGACTCACTCCCGTTTTGACGTCTCACCTTGTAATTTTCTTGTCTTCATATCCAATGGCAGAAGCGAGAATCAGCGCCAGACAGATTTACTCTCACGGCGCAGCAAGGGAATTACGGATCATGACCCTTACCTGGGGAATCTGGTTCCGAGGAGTCACGGCCGGAGAGTCGCCGGTTCCGAATGGGTCGTGTAAGTCTGTAGGAGCAGCCGCTGTCAGCTGCCACCAGAAACTGTTCAACCTCCCACATCATGGGCAGTCTGGAGCCGAGCTTCACGCAGTCTCATTACACCCTGCATATAAAATGGCCGTCGGCGACCCCAATTGACAAGCACTTCTCTCTAGCACAGCCGATTCTCATACCATAATATCGAGACTATTTCCAGGAGCAACAGCGCATGAGCACGCGGGATCTCCCGCGCCTTTCACCGCACCAACACCATCTCTCACCTACACTGCCATCACGATGCCACCCTCCTTTCCAACACCTCTCCCCCAATCCCCCCGCTCTGACATCCTCGAATGGCGCCTTCCTCGTCCTTTCCACCAGAATGTTCTCACCGGAAAGTCCCGCGCCGCCTGGCACACTTCCTTCGTGATCCCGCAGCTCAACCTCCTCCTCGACGCGGGCCTCTGCGTCAACAAGCTCCGACCGAAACACATATTTCTCACGCACGGGCACAACGACCACACCCTGTTGACTCCCGCCTTTGTGAAGAGGGGGGACCCGCCGGACGTGTTCTTGCCGGAGGAGGTGAAGGGAGTTCTGGACGACTATGTGCTGGCGAATGTGATTTTAAATCTGGGGGGCCTGGTGGGACCTCATGCGCCGGGGGGTGAGGGGGTTGAATCGGATGGGGAGGGTGTGGGTAGTGATAGAGGTGGGGAAGAGGGAGAGGGATACGGGGAGCAGGGGCTGCCGTGGTCGAGGGTCCATGTCTCCCATGGGCTAAGGCCGGGTGATACAGTGCCCCTCCGGCGCGTCAAGAACGTCTACGCCACTGCCTTCGCGTGCGACCACACCGTCCCCTGCCTAGGCTACGTCTTCTCCTCCGTCACCGACAAACTCAAACCGCAATACACCGCCCTCACCGGCCACGAAATCAAAGCTCTCCGCGAATCCGGCGTGGAGATCACCTCCCCCCACTGGACGCCCTTCCTCGCCTTCCTGGGCGACGGCACCGCCAAGACGCTCCTCGACGAGCCGGAGTGGCTACGGGGTGGGATACCTGTCGTCATCACCGAGTGCAGCTTCTTATACCCTGAGCACGAAGAGCAGGCAGAGAAAACGAAGCATACGTGCTGGAGGGAGTTGGAGGGGGTGGTGAGGAGGTGGAGACAGACGACGTTTGTGCTGATGCATTTTAGCTTGAGGTATAGCGATGAGGAGGTGAGGAGGTTCTTTAAGGACATGGAGGATCCGCCGGGGAATATTGTCGTTTGGGTGGATGGGCTTGATGGGGGCTGAGTTTTGGATGCTGGAGACGTCATGCATGTAAAATGACCGCGAGTTGTTCGATCTGGGGATCCGATGTAATATCGAGGGGTTGAGATGTGTGCTCCCACGTCATCTCCGGGGCTCGGCATAGAAGCGACGATCTTGAGAACCCTACCGCACCCTCTCGCCAACCATCAGGGAGCCAGTCGAGGGAAAGAGCGAGACATAGAATAGACATCACAGACTACAGCCGAATTTTGAAAATTCCGATTGTCATTTGACTGACCTTCCCTGGGTTCCTTCTAGAATATCCGAGTCTATACCGCTATGCATTTTTTTGTCTGGCAACATATGAAAAAAAATATGGGGTATGAAGGAAAGCGTTCCGAGATGGAAAGAACATGAAAATGCGACATGAGAAAAGGTTGACGATGAGAAGACGAAGATGGTGGAAATATGAAAAGAAAGAAAAGACGAGAAGAAGAAAGGTGAGAAGTCCCAAAAAAAAAAAGAAACGGTAAGATGGAGAACAAAACCGTGGGCCGTAACCACATACGCCGACATGCAATGCGTTAGAACATCCCTCCAAACCCCTTCCATCTCTCTAAGCAACATCCGTATCCCTCCTCCTCCTCCTAAAAAACCCCCTTTTCTTCTCCCCCTCCTCCCTCATCTCCCTTCGCCCATCGTCCACAACTCCTTGCCCCAGCCCCCCAAACCCATTCCGTCTCCTAAAACACGTGTCCATCAACTCATTCGCGTCCAGCATCTTCCTAGGAATACCCTGTACAACCGCAAACATCTCCATCGGGTCCTGGACGGCAGTGATCTCCGCCTCACCGACCTTGAGGATGGCAAGCGCAGCCCGGAAAAGCGTCTTTGACCCCTCATAAAAGAATACGTCCCAGATGCGGAGGGTCGGTTCCATGGGGAGGGTGCCGATGAAGCAAGACATGAACCACGCCGTCATGGTGATGGTTATGGGCGGGAGGCGGTCCTTCGTTATGGGGGTCAAGTCCCGCCTCCGGCCGCGGTGGCGGCTCGCTGACCGCGCCGTCCCAGGTCTAGGGGACTCCGCGCCGCCGCTGTCATCCGCCGCCAGCTTATCCCACAGCTCGGGCATGTTTGACCGCAGCGCCGTCATCAGCACCCCCAAATCAACCTTCGACCCCTCCAGATTCGTCTCATGCGTGCCGGGCAACAGCGTCTGCGTAACAATATTAAGCAGCCAGAACGCCTGCTCCTCAGTCGGCACGAACAGAAGCAGCAGCCCCGCGATAAAGTTGAGGCTCTGGCAGTACCCGATCTTGGGGTTATGTATCGAGAACGCGTACAGCACCCTCCTCAGCGCCGAGATCATAGCCGGCTCATCCTCCCTCCTACCTTCCATCGTAGTGTGCGTCCCCGGTGGCCTGAACGCCTCGTTATCGGGAAAGGTTCTGTGCAGGTCCCGCTCGATGATGTCCGCGTCCGACGGCTTGGGGTTCTTCCTCAGCAGCCGGTCATAAAGTCCCGCGTGCCGGCCGAGTATCGCAGGCCCGCCGGCGTAGTAGAACCACGCGGCGCCGCGCCACTCGGGCGGAATGCCCTTCCGCACGAAGCGCTTCGTCTTGGCCGAGGGCGGCGGGAAGCGGTTGGGGTGATCGGTGGAGAGGTTGCTCTCCTTCATGAAGGCCACCCACTTCCAGCGGCGGCGGTCGAGGTAGGGCGTATAGGTAGCGTTCCAGGCGTCGTAGGCCTCGCGGGTGATGTACTGGTTGGCCTTCTTGAAGCCATAGCGGTCGCGGGATTCTGGGTCCTCTACTAGGACGGGCTCGGGATTGGGTATCGCGGCGGGAGAGTGTGGTGGGAGGGATTCGGAGGGGGACTGTTTCTCGCAGTCGCCCATGGACTTTCCGGAGTCGCGGTTTTCGCTGCCTCGGCGGGGCGGGTGGACGGGTGGGAGGTCTTCAGGGATCGGGGAGAAGGTTGGCCGTTGGTCGAACGGCGAGATGTCGCTGCTGTCAAGGGGTGGTGTCTGCGCTGGTGAGGATAATAGTGAGGGCGGCAGGGGCGATAGAGGCGGGTGAGAGGATAGTGGAGAGGCTGGCGCGCTGTGAACTACGGGGTTCGCGGCGAGAGGGTTCGTCCCAATAGGGAGACTATATCCGGAGGCGGGAGTGACGGGTCTCGTATCGATACTGAGAGGCTCCCTCTCGGGCTCCCCCTTGGGCTCCTCCTCCTCGTCGTCGGTATCGTCATAGAACCCCTTCTCGTACATCCGCATGACCTCGTCGACGATGGGCTCCTCATCGTCGTAGCTCGCGTCCACCGATGTGACGGACGTTCCCCTCGTAACGCTGCTCCGCTCGGTGCCGCTCGTAGGTGGCGCCGTAGACGCGGTGCCGTGTGAGCGGAAGCTGGCGGTCGACTCGGCGGCCCTCGTCCGCGAGGGGAGATCCCGCGGGTACCCAGACCCGTGGTAGTGAGGGTTCTGCATTCGGGGCGACGAACCGCTTGCGAGCTCCTGCCGTCCATGAGTTGGTGTCGTTATTGGTGTCGACCCCAGGAAATGCGCGGCCGTCGGTGATGTGGGAGCAGAAGCCTTGCCTGGCGTCAGGACGTCCGAGTAGTGGTGGTGGTGGTGGTGGTGGTGGTGTTGAGGCGTGGAAATGGGCGAGGGTGCAGGAGACCTGGGAGGACCCCTGCTCATGGCAGGCCGGGAGAAATTAAATGGCCCCTCGTCGTCCGGGGGGCGAGCCGCTGCGCCCGCGGTAGGCAGGGGCCATTGGCGGACTTGCGTGGGCGAATCGGCTTGATTATTCGGATGATTATCCCTCTGGTGGTTCGTGGCGATGGTGTCCTGGAGCGCGTCGTGCAGCTGCTGAGCGATGCTTGGTTCATCTGACGGAGGGCTGTCGCTGCCGCTTGGGGTCACCGCCCCGACCGGGAGTGACTCGGGTGACTGTTGCATCGGGGATGGGGTTTGTGAGGGCTGCTCATGTTCCTGGGAGCCTGTCGATGCGGAGGACCGTGGGCCGGAGGGCGTGGAAGATGTCGAGGCGAGGGTGATGCATGTGGCCCTGCCCGTGATGGGAATCACAGTCACAACGGAGGCCAGGAACTTGCCGCCGCGCTTTAAGCTCGACGGCGATGTCGTCACTTCCGAGGCTCCGTCCGCAGGGGTATCAGCGCCGCTCTCACCCTCGTCGTGTGCCTGGCGTGATATTTCGGGATGCAGGATGGGAGGAGCTGCATTTGCCTCTGCGGCCTCTGGGCCGACTGCAACGCCAATTCCCTCAGTGGATAGGAGCTCGGCCTCAGCGTGTGGCACAGCGATCGCGCTAGCGGGCTCCCCGCCGGCGCTAGCACGAGCAGGAGGCTCGCTGCGCGCGGGCCCCTTCTGGAACGAAAATTTCTGAAATGAGTTCCACAGGGGAGGGCAGGGGGGTCGCCGGGGAACGGACTCCGGCGTGGTGGGAACCGACGAGGGCTGCTCCACCGGGGATGGAGACCGTGGCGGGGTGGTGGCCCAGCCCACGCTGCCATTGCTCGAGGCCGCCATGTCCGAGTAAGCATTTGGGGCGTCGTCCATCCAGAAATGCATCTCTTCGAAAGTGTTTTCAATGCCGTCTCCATCTTTACCTCTGAAGGAAAATTGTATCCGGCTGTCGAAGTGTTCGGCAGGAAACCCCATCATGGGAGTGAGCTCCAGATCCTTGTCGTCGATCAGGCTCTTGGCCGTGTCATGAACGTCATCATTAGCGAGCTCGGGCCGCCTGGCAGCCATCTGATATCCAAAGTTCCCCGGCAAGGCCGAAGCCGCAGTGGTTTCCGAACACGGCGAGGGAGGCAGCGACCCGAGATCGAGGGTGAAAATGTTGCACCGCCGGTTCTTCATGCTCTGCTCGGTGCGAAGCTTCCTGGCGCGAGAGACGCCGGTGCGCTGCATCATGAAAGTTGAGAGCTCCATCCGAACCCAGTGCCTTGAGGAATTGTCGATTAGAGGTGGTGGGTCTGGCCGGTTCGATTCGATCGAGGTCGGTACGACGATATCCTCAGGAGAAGGGCTTGGGCGAGCAGCGACTGCACCGCGACTTCAACCTCGGCGTTCCCTTATGTATCACAACACTACTCGCGGCGACAAGCCCCGCGAAAGGGTCTGTTTATCACAAAAGCATCGTTGAAGGGTCCAAAAAAGCAACGACCATATTCCCTCGACGAGAGACCAAAGAGACACTTGTTTCTTTAAAGCACTGGGAATCCTAAGTCACAGGAGACAATCCGGTCTCTCTCGGGGATCGCACATGTACCACGGCTCTTCTAAACATACGACAATCTACATTCTGGACACACAAATATCCGAGAGGGAGACTCGACGCAAGTAACGCACTTTTGCCTGGCATCTCACGAATTCCCGCGCATACGATTGTGAACGCGTTCGGACGGCGGAAATTAAAACCACGAGCGGGAACCCGCGTCCCACGAGAAGTGTTTGCGCCGGCCACGGGCAGGCAGCTATTGGGCGTTCCCGTTTGTGTGACGGTAATGAGTGAGTAAACTCCACAGCGCGCCCCGGGGAAAAAAAAAAAAAAGCAGCCACTGTCACCCGGCCCGAGGTCACTTGTAAGCCAAGGCCTTTCCTGATGTTATCAATCCATGGCATCCAGCCCCGAAAATCGCTCATCACAAGCCCCGAAGCTATCGACGGTACTATCCCGAGATGGGTTTGTTGTTGACACTACCGTTAGCGTCGTGAACCAAACTAGAGCGCGACCTCGACGCGTTCCACCGCGCCGGGCGAAGAAGCTAAGTTAACCATAGTTTCGCTGCCGTTTGCTTTCCCAATTCCCGGAACGAACCCCCCCCAAGGAAATCAAACACAAGGATGGAACACACCAACTTTTCGCCCTTTTCGCCCTCCCGTCCCAGATGCAACCCTCTCCCCTGCGCTACCCCCTGCAAGGGCACCACCAAATCAGGCATCCTCCCCTGGATTGCCCAAATCACCGATATCCCATTGGGCACCAAATTCTTGGCAAAGCCTCCCCCACATAAACAGCGATCATAGAGTAGGGACGTCACCTTGTTTCATTACCCTGTTTATGGGTGATCTGTGCTCTCGCTGCAGGGATCCAAGCCTTGGTTTTGTTTTTCTTTTTTTCGGGGAGGCGGGCCCTCCGGTGATCGTCATCTTTTGCACCTGGAAATTGTGACGGCGACAGTTCGATGGGGTCGTCCCTTGTTAGTGGGGAGGGGGAGCTGCTGGCCTTGGTGAGAGAGGCGCCAAGGATGCAAGCTTTGCGCATGCAAGCTTGAAAGGCGGGGGCGCGCCCGCGTTGGAGGACGCCGATCCCGTTCCGAGGTCCCCGGATGCTCATTTCGTGAACCGAGTTCGCGGGATTCTCAACTACCGATATTCCGAACGTTCGAATAGTGTCTACTCGGTACCCAATCTTTGCCATCTGTTGCGGGGGCAGGTCCTTGGCCGATTTGTTATGTCCCTAACCATTATGTTTTGGTCTCGCATAAAATAAAGTAAACACACGGGGAGAGCCATATTTCTAGACCCTGGAAAGTCGGTCCGGTCGCTTACAAAAAAGCAGTAATGGCGCGCGGGAGATGACGAAGAGGCGTCTAATGTGCAACCGACCGTTCTCCCGCGCAAACAAAGGGGACCAGTTGTCTTTGTTCCTCTGTTTTCTTCAATCACAATAGCGAGACCCTCCAGACCCCTGAATTGCAAACGAAAAGCACGGGCTCTATTGGCCTTGTGGGCTTGGACTCGTCCTGCCTCGTGTCTCTTCCGTCATTGTCACACCCGTCTCTCTTCATTTCGGTCATTGCGAAACCACCTCTAACCCAGAAGTCCAACGGAAAAACATTGGGGTTCACCAACCTTGCCGCTGACGAACAGGCTGTGGTCATGGACTCTCCCTGCTTTGTGTCTCCATCCTCATTGTTTCCATCGTGTCGCAGCCGTCTCTAATTTCAGTTATCTGAAGACCCCGAGCCGGTGGGTTGTAAACGAAGAACATTGGAAGTTCCAAGACAAGTCCCTGACGAGGAGGCGAAGACGTGGACCCAGCCTGCTCCGTGTTGACCCCGTCATAGTCCCCGCTATATCACACCCGCCTCTCTTTCACGTTAGTCATTACGAGACCACCAATCCCTAAATTGGAACCCAGGATACTCTCATCGAAAGGTCGGGAGAGTTGGACTCGCCCCTGTCCATTATCCTCCGACTCACGGTTCCCGTCTTATTACACCCGTCCATTACAGTCATCACGGGATTTTTAATAACCCTAAACCGCAAGTAGGATAAACCGGGCTTTCCCAGCGCATGCACTGATGAGGGGCTGAGGACAAAGACTCAGGTTTGTCCCTCTTGTCCCTTGACTTGCCCATCATTGTTGCCGTCACCTCACCCTGGTCTTATCGCTCTCACTTCGATCGTCGCGAGACCCTCAAATGCAAGGCAGGAACACAGCGGTTTCGGGCCAGTCGCTGATGAGAAGCCGAAGACAAAAGACTCAGCCCTCACCCGTGTCACTTCCGTCATTGTTGTCGCCACTTCACCCATAACACCCTCAACACCTGGCTTCTGAACAAAGAACACCAGGTCTAGCGGCTCACTTACCGACGGGTGAAACTGAAGGCCCGGGCTTGTCCGTCATCATTGCTATAACATCGGATCCATCTTCTCTTTCGCCCATAAGCCGCGAGACTCAATCCCTAAACTGCAAACGAGTAACACATCTGAGCTTACCCACACTCACCAACAACAACCCACGAAGATAGCCTCACCCACCCCGTGTCTCGCCCGTCATTGTTGCAGTCATATCACCCTGCTCTCGCCTCCTCGTTCCCCTCCCCTTTTGCTGTGACACAGCTACCAAGTAAAGGTCCCAACTGGAACTTTAAGGAAGGCATAAGTGAGACACGGGTTGGAGACATCATACATTTCAGCGAACGAGGTGGTCTGTCATCAAACCTGCCATCCTCTTTCACCCTCTTCCATATCTCCCGTCGTCATAGGACGACTGACTTCTGTGGGAGTTAGCAAAACTGCACATCCACCACTCACGGTTCTCCCCCATCTTCGTGCCCCGTTGCCCCTGTTCAGTCCAACATGAACCTCTATACCGCAGAAGTCGGGAAGTATCAAGCCACACCGTCCCCTACGGGCCGCCCCACGGCGCTCCTCGTCCCGAGCTCCTCCGATGTCTCTCTTGTCACATTGATATCAGTCCGTCACCCACAACGGCCTCCTTCAACCCCGCCCCGAATAACCGCTCGATACCAAAGACCGGAAGCTCTGAGAATGTAACATGGGGCTTAACCACCAAAAAAGAGCTGCTCTTGTAAGATCGACTTCCATGCTCACCAGCATTCTGATTCGTCATGAGAATCTTCCCGTTTCCCGGGTCAATATCTACTGTATGTACCAGGGAAGAGAACCCGGCCACGACCTCCACATCCCCACGTCCAGGCCTCGAACATCTTACACTGCATCTCACCAGAGGACCAACCCACCAGGTTCCATGAAAAGAAGAGAGACCATCCACTCACCGTCCCCACCTTTCCCTCAGCCCGCCCGATCCAACGTCTCAACGTCATCTCCCCCCTAGCGTCTCCAACCCTCCAACCTCAGCTCCCGCCATCAACGAATCAAACCTCAACACTCCCTTTTTCTCCAGACAGCACGTTGACCACCAGCATCACTCAGCGCCGGGACAGCCTCTTGGCGGGGCTTGGCCACAGAATCCAAGCTCCAGAAGAGCTAAGCTGTCCCAAAGGCGAAACCTCGGATGAAGCAGGCTCGCCACGCTCATTCCTGCCTTTTTTTAACACTGTGTAATAATTACAGTGTTCAGACTTCGAATACTGTAAGGCTCGGACCCTCATATGGCCCGAGCTCCCCAGCTCTCGGATCGCGCAAGCGACCTATCCCCACCCCTCTATCCGCCACCCCCCACCCCCTCTCCCTCAAGCTCTCCGCGCAAATCCACTGCAAACAGCTCTCTGTCCCATAGTTCCCCGGGAGTGGGCCGAGCAAGCCCCCATTAGATTTACGCTTGTACCATGACGCCGTACAGTAGGCAGAACGGTACGAGACACTTTGCCGCTCCCCCGAGCTCCGCCCGCTGCTCCCCCTCGCCCCAGCCCTCTCTCCTTCTTTCCCCCTCCCCCTTCACACTTTGCTTTGTCCCAGTGTTTCCCACACCGGAATAGATAAGCCCCTGCGTACTCCTCGAGCAACAAGACGCCCGTGAGGTACGAATCCGTAGAACGCTCTAGCAATGACACTCTGTAGCCAAGCTGGAGCTGACAAGCTTTCCCGCCCCTCTGCCACCTCTCTTACCTCGCCCCCCCTTCTCCCGCCCCCAAAGCGATTCCCCTCCAGCTCCCCTTTTCTCCCGCCGAAGAGCCTCTCCCATCTTTCCCATCCCGTCTCACCATCAATCGCCAGCTGTCCGCCGTATCAAAGCTCCGTTTCTGCTCCAATTGATTCCTTTTTTCGATTTCTGAGCTCTCCGTGCCTAAATATGTCAACCCGTAAGAGGAAGCAGGACGACGAGGAGCTTGTCGCGCTCCCCTCAGACGAGGAAGAATCTGAAGAAGAGTAAGCCGCATCGTCGCACCCACCATCTACGCACGCGAAGGCCATGTTAGTCCTGGGTTCATAAAGGACCCAACGGCCGATCGAAAGCGCCGGATGTGCTTGAGCCGTCAACGCCAGCGCTGTCTCCGAGCGAGAACCAGGGAGTTGCACAGTCACATCGTGAAGCCTTTCCGACCTCGCCGTAGAGCAGCTGTTCAATTGCGCCAGCTCACCGACATGGACTCCTGACTCGCGCGCATGCTAACAGCGACGCCAGATTCGAACCCGAGGACGACGAAGAGGGCGTCGACGAAGACGAAGAAGAGTCAGAAGAAGAGGAGGACCTCAATGACGAAGGCGAAGAGGAGGAAGAAGACGAGGGAGGTAACGAAGGTGCGTACAGCCACTCGGATTTATCAATGCTTCGAGCGAACGACGGCTAATCAGAAACAGAAGACACTCGTCCTCCCGTGAAGAAGCGAAAGACCACCGCCTCGACGGAAGAGGAGGTCCCCAACGGCAACGGCGTCCACAAGGAGGACGAGGAGGAGGAAGAAGAGGGAGAGGAAGAGGGCGGCGAAGCTGAGGGAGAGGAAGCAGAGGGCGAGGACGAGGACGAGAACGGCGTCGCGAGCGCAAAAGCCGAGGCTCCCAGCAAGCCCGTGAAGGGCGCTGCTCCGAGCGAGGAGAAGGCCGAGGCCGTCATCGCTGGGGGCGACGAGGAGGACTAACTCTCATAGGCGTCGTCGATACTCGGGCGTTTCCCTCGTCCTATTGAATAGAACCCATTACCGAAATCTGTCGAGCCGGCAGCGCTGCATCCGTGACCCATGTCCCGACAACCCGTCCGATATCCGAGACCCGGCCGAGACTCTCCATTCTCCTCGGAATGGGTTAAATCACATGGATGGACCTGCTGCTCGTAGTGCTGTCTCGAGAAGAAGAAGACGAAAGCGCCGTAGAAGTTCTAGGCAGAGGAGGGCCCGGACTGTGTTCGGCGAACGTCCGGAGATCCGAAGTGGGGCCGTGAATCACGTCCGGGCCGCCACGAGACAGGCCACCCCTGGGTCTACCCATGCCGACCCCGTATTCAACCCCGGGCCGACTCTTGTCGTCTCATCTCTGTAGGTGACGGGTGCGGCCGTAAGAATGAGTCGTCAATAAGGGGCGTGCCTGGCACAAGGTATCGAGTCGACGGCCCACGGGATGAAGTCTGGCGAGGAATGGTGGGGGAATCTTGGGGGTTTTGGGGGAAGAAGAAAATTTTGAGTAGGTGAGTCGTTGGGCAGACAGGCATCAATTTCCCAGCAGGCAAGCGAACCCCGTCACGTTCGCACCCTCCCAGACGCCGGTTCGGCAGCCAAGTTGGGAAGTGACGACCCATTGACATATCCTATCCATTAGTTAGCCTGTCCGTTGCTTTCTTGAAAGAGTCATAAGACTAACGATGTATGTGTTCCGTCCATCTCGCGGACTCTATCCACCTCGTCGCATCGCGTCGATGGCTCCGACGCAACCCCCGTGTCTATTCGCTATGGATAGACACGCTGCCAATTGAGTCGCGGGTGAAGTGTCTGGAATCTCATTTCTTACCCATCGGAAGTTATATTCTGGGACATATCATCAGCTATCGCACGTTCTCTTCACTTCGTCAGCCGGCCATCCCGAGAATCCCTGCCAGTATGCCATCAGGTAGACATGGTAACTTCACACTTACCCTCTACATTCAGCGAAGCCTTTCAACTATTGTTCTGCACTTAAACGAAGCCCTTAACCCTATCATCGAAAGCAAGTGAATCGCCGTAGGAGACACCCCGGACACCACCGCCGTGACACCTGCGTGTCTTAGCATCGTGTCAACCCCTCAGTCAAGGTGGACCCCGACCTGGGCTGCCAAAAAAAAAAAAAAAAAAAACCACTACTTGCACGTCGCTCAAACTCGAGGAGGACGCATCCATCGTCGTCTGACCTGCCGCATAACTCGAGCCCGCTAGCCCACAGCTCGGGCTGCGTGTCAATATGCACGTACGACCACGCGTGGCGTAGCGTCACAACGACTTACACCACCCAACGGACATAAGCAAGATCCACACCAGCCAGCTGCATAACTCACCTCGAGGCCGGCATACCCCAGACACTCCAGGTGCGAAACCAAAAGGGCCGTGCTCACATCTTCGACCATCTTCGACATGAGACACATCTACGCCCGCCATGAGCCGCATTCTCCGCAACCTCCCTACCGGCAAATTCCACCCTGGCCTGCGCGAACAGCCTCTTCGTGCTGCACAACGCCACGACGCATGAAGGTTTGGTTACAGCTACAACCTGGCCTTGCACCACCACCCTCCATCTCTCCCCGACCCCCCTCCTCCTGCACGTGGAGGAGAGAACGAGGCCGGCTGCAGACAGGGACCAGTGTGGTCAGTGAAGAAACTGGGGCCGAAACATCTTTTCGGCCATTGTCACTCGGCTCTCCGCCTTCCACGAAAGAGCTGGCTCTGTGGGACCGTAGCGTTCGTCCCCGAAGAACCGCTGTCCTCGTATAGGACCGAATGATACATCCGCACACTAAGCTTCCTTCCCTTATGCCGGCACATAATCTATTTACATTAGCCTCCATTCGTTTCAGCTCTCGATGGACAGAAACTGCTCCACATGGCGATCTGCGCAGACATCGCGGGGCGAGGATGGGTGGGGCCCCGGGGGACGGAAGAGGGGACACACTGAAGGAGGGGAGGGGAAGCGTACATTGGCACATGCCGCATATGACTTGCATGTCGAGCTCCTGCCCTAAAGTCTCACCTGCAGTCCCTCGATCCACGCGTCGCAGACATAACGGCCCAAGAATCGAGGCGAGGGCAGCATGTCTTCCGCTTACAAAGGGGTGCCCGGGGGAGGCGCGAGACCAAAGCCACAGCATCGCCTACGGTTTTTGACGGGCGGGCCGGTGGTGTGTGTGTGTTGCCACCTCAGTCTTTTGCTTTGCCCCTGTGTTTCCCTGGATCATGGGTGCGTGTGTCTTACTCGAATGGTAATAGCGCGTCGGCCCATCGGATGGGAATCCAGCCATTCAGCGGATGCAAGCTTGGTTTTGGGGGGTTGGGAGGAGGAAGTGGTTATGCCGGAAACAATTCTCCGATGCCCCGCTATGGGTCCTCCACTGTCCCAGTGCTCCTCGTACGTCCTTCAATCCCCATCCATATTGGAGAGAACCAAAGACTGTACCATCCATGCTCTCAACCCGCAACGATGAACACTGGGTCCTGCACTTTCCCACAAGTGGCAAGCCTTGTCCCCTCCATCCCTCTATCCCCTCCTTATCAACCTCCTGCCGGAACCACCACGGGATCGATATTGCAAATTCGCCACTGATGCTCCATGGGAGATCGTGCTTTCACCTACCCCATGGGAGATCGTGCTATCACCTACCCCACTCGAGCTACCACCCTCTCTATTCGGGGTCCCCCGATTCCTGCTTCAATTGGCCAGTGATAGGCCAAGCACAGAAACCAAACAAGAACGAATGGAGCCGCCTTGGCCTCCGGGAACACACAATCGTTAACGCTCAATGACCGTTTTTGTCCCCACTGGGACTTGGCAATGGCGAACAGGCCCAGGGGCAGTAAGGGATGCCCCTAGTCCAATTCGCCAATTCGATCGCTATGGTGATCCTTGCCTGGGGCGGTCTAACGGCGTGGCGATTGCTTGGCTTCTTATTTCCCCACAGGCCTCACCGGAGGCTCTTCGGTCAAGCAAACGCCCTGGTCCTTTCGATATCGCCCAATTGCCCAGTCTCCCTCCTTCCCCATCTACTGTACACACGGACCCCCTTGGAAAAACCCGACTGCATGGCATCGTGCCGTCATCCGCGATCCAACTTCTCGCCTTTCATCCTCCTATTTCCGCCTCTGCCTGTCGATCTACCCCGATCTACCCCCTTCTGCTATCCGTGACACCCGCCCAGCCTTGTTTTCGTCCCAATCCCACATCTCGAGCCATACTTTCCCTTCTCTAGCGAACGTGGCCTTGACGTCTTCCATGCATAAGATGACGTCCCCCCTTGTCGTGCTGCCTAACGCCACATCTCGCCCCTGTCCCTGTTCCTTCTCATGAACCAGGGAAAAGCGAATCCCGATTCCACGGCAAATCTTCCAATTCGGGTTGCAATATCGCGATCCACCTTCACCGGGTCCTATCTATGTGCCGTTTGTATCCGCGCATTTTCCACCCATGTCCAAATCCTCCAACCCCGGCCAAGTAGTCTCCACCTCCGCTTTCCCCTTACGGACACACCAGGCGTGCGCCTCTTGCCCCCCTTCCCCCCCCCCCCCCAACCC
>JAMBUN010000051.1:0-87669 GCA_030271035.1 Microascus cirrosus
TCTTCCGATCTCCCGCCCCTCCCCTTTCCCGCGTACCTCTACGGATAACGCCCGAATATCTCCCGAGACACAGCACTGCACCACAACACCTCCCTGCCGATAGCCCGCCCTTGCCACGGGGTGCAATCCCGCGCCCATCCGACACAAACCACCTCCTCGGGACCCCGTTCAAGGCCGTACTCCCCGACTCCGTAGCTCCCTCATTCGAGTGACACCATGCTCGCGAAGCTCGGGGTCCTAGCCGACCCGGAACAGATCACACTCCCGGGCATCCCATTCCTCCAAGACGGGAGAACACGAGCCTAGCTATACTTCATGCGATATCAAGTCTGTGCTTTTGTTCGCCTACCTTTACCCGCCTGGTCCTAACACGACCTCCTTGCCCGGACAAGGGGGGCCGGTGGGGTGCATCAGCGTGCACGAGGGGTCTCGGCCAAGAGGGGATGGAATGCACCGAGTCGGTAGTATGACCGCGCCATCCCGCGGCCTGGAGGCTCTTGTGTGTGATATCTGGCCGAAGAGTCATTGGGAGTCGGAAGCCGAAGGTTCGAAGGATTCCGAACACGCTACCGATAGCCGAGTGGGTGAGTGGAAAAAGAGATAAGGTCCGCGTCGGCAGAGCTGGAGGGGTTTCATCTTTCGGACACTTGCGTCCAGAAGGCAGCAGGATAAGGAAGCGGGTAAACGTCGAGTCAAGCGCGATTGTGTCACTGGAAGGCCGTCCTGTCACACAACCCGGGATCCGACGCCCAAGGGATAGCCCCTTTCTCCAAAAGCCATATCATCCGACCTGCAAGAGTCTCCGAAAAATTGATTAGCCATTTCACTTCGGAGACAGGGGGAATCTGCAGGTGAGAAGATAGCACTTTTCTCCGTGCGCCCTCCCTACGGATGGAACGGCATGTCAAGCAGGCTGCCGCGACCCGGTGTCCTGAAATGGAAGCCAGAGGGGAAAGTGGTTGTCCAGCATTCCCGGGGAGGCGGTGAGCAGACATGGACAGGAGGCGGGCCGATCCATTGGGACACTTTGCAGGTTGGGAAAAGCAGTGGGCGCGAAACTCGTAAAACGCCAGGTGCTCTCGAGAGTTCAGACTAAAGCCTTGCGCGGTTCGCTACTTCGAGGCACAAACTCAAGTAACCCGAAAGCCGAGGCTCGAGGGAAGCTCTCGTTCGACCAAGGGCACGTCAATCCCCGGGCTGCTCATGGCATTGAATCTCAGGAGACGCAACTTGGGATCCTTGTGTACCTCAAACCTTGTTCACCTCCGCCTCTAGGTTAGTCGTGTGTGACAGAAGGACGTAACGATGCGTCGCGTGATAAACCCGTGGTTAGAGCCGCCGGGGCATGCGTCAACGCCGCCTTTCTGCCTTCGGTTAGTAGAATGACTCAAATCATCTCTAGAGTTTCCTTCAATATAAGAAAGGGCGGGAGAAAGGGCCTCAGAGGACGAGCAACCCATCAGGGTCATGGCTTCCAGCTCTTATCAGCCCAGCTGTGTGCAACCTGAGCTACGCCTTTTAATTAGAAACAGCACAAGCGGGAGCTGCAGCCACCCGGCCAGTCAGCAGACTAACAAGGGGCGGGGAAGATGTCTGATCGTGTCCCTGCCGAGTCAGGACTCGCAGCTCCAGCGTAGGCTCCCTGATCATGGGAAAAATCGTCTTGTCTTCTTAAAGTTTGGGTATTGGGGCTCCCCCCAGCTAAATACATCCCAGTGCTGATTAGGGCCGACCCACTGAAAGGGTCTTGGCTCTAGCCGGCCCGGCCGAGAAAGGGAACTACGCAGCTGCGAAACGAAAGTCCGGCCACACCATACCCACTTAATACCTGTATATAAGTTTTACTACTCCTAGTCTAAAAGGTCTGCTAATCTGATATGATACAAATCGTTATGTTTGGAAAGTGGTGGTGCAAAGTTTTTTATAAATTCCTGTCAGCAGTTATATGGTATGCTATGAATCTAACATGTGGATCATATTGCAGCCACCTCATCCCAAGACGTCTCCGCAGCCAATTCTACAATGCGAACTCTACCCAACATGCTGAACGACCCTTACACTTATTTATCGCAATCTGAGCAATATCATATCCAAAGTACCAGTCCAAGCATGACAGTATGGCCCCTTGCCCCTCCCCCTGGGCCTGGCCTGTAAGGTCCCTCGGCCCAGCCAATCCCGCGTCGGTCGTCATGGTCAGGGTGCATGACGTGCTCAAAACCCGCCCAACAGACTTGCGCTTCCCGCACGGGGTAAACGCTACATCGGGAAGGTGACCTGACGAATCGATAGACTTTTGCCCCCAGACCGGAAGATGGGCGGGGGGTTCTGCAGAGCGCTACATATCGTGTTTTGGGACAATAATTGCGTGTCCTACCGGGAGGTTCTATTAAATGCACCGCGCCGGGAAGGAAACTTTTCCATCCGCCGGACTTTGCCCTGCCACCCCCGGTGCAGCCCGCCGTACCGAAACATATCGATCGCAAGAGATCTGCAATGGTCCTGTCGTCGTTGAAGTCCAGGTTCGGGAACCAGGCGTCCGTAGGGGCCTACCCGGTCGAAACGCCTGGCACCACCTCCGAGTCCGACGAGTCGGTGCTCCGCGATGGCAATCTCGCGTACGTGCGCGAGAAGGGCGGGAATGAGTCGGGCCCGTCCTACCAGGAGGCCGTGGGCGCGCCGGTGGAGAGGAACTCGCCTCTAGGATACCACGTCGGTTGGTTGACAGTCATCTTTCTGAATGTCAACCAGATGATCGGGACGGGTATTTTCTCAACGCGTATGTATACCAGCGTGGCGGATATTTTCTGGTTTTCTCACGAAAGTCCTGCTCGTAAGCGGTCACTAACCGTGTGTCAGCCGGATCGATCCTCTCCAACACAGGCTCCGTCGGCCTGGCCTTGATCTACTGGGTCATCGGCTTTATCATGGCCCTCGCCGGATTCAGCGTCTATCTCGAGTTCGCGAGCTTCTTCCCCAACCGCAGCGGCGCCGAGGTGGTCTACCTCGAGCAGGCGTACCCGCGCCCGCGCCACCTCTTCCCCATCGCCTTCGCCGTGCAGTCCGCCATCCTGTCGTTCAGCTCCAGCAACGCGGTTGGTAGGAATATTTCCCGATAGGGTCCGTCCATATGGGTGGTCACGCTAACTTGGACTAGTGCTTTCAAGGTACTTGTGGCGCATTGCGGAGAAGGAGCCTTCGGATTGGGAGATGAAGGGTGTGGCCATCGCGGCCTACACCTTGGCCGTTATTTGTTAGTATTCCCCGCGCCTCGAAGGACCGTAGAAATGTATTAACATGTCGAAGGTGTGCTCGTGCACAACAAGTACTCTCTCTGGGCCACCAACATCTTTGGTGCGCTGAAGGTGATAACCCTCATCTTGTATGTACCCCGCCTCCTACCCATTACACAATAGCCTTGGTAATTGGCTGACACCTCGGGCGATACAGCATCAGCATTACGGGCTTCGTCGTCCTCGGCGGCAACGTCAAGCACATCCCCGACCCGAACGTCAACTACCGCAACGCCTTCGCCGGCACAACCGACAACGGCAATGACCTTGCCGGAGCGCTCGTCAACATCGTCTTCTCGTATACGGGCTACGCCAACGCCTTCAATGTGGTCAATGAAGTCCAGCGGCCCATCCCCGTCATCAAGAGGCACGGCGCCATCTCCGTGGTCATCGTCGCTGTTCTATACCTGCTTTGTAACATTGCCTACTTTGCTGCCGGTGCGTTCTAGCGGGAACGGGCGCCCCATAATTCAGGGTATTTTGTTATGTTGGAAGGTACTGACGGCTTTTGCGTGCAGTGCCGAAGGAGGAATTTTCGAGCTCCGGGGAGATTGCTGCGTCGGTGTTCTTCACCACGGTGTTTAGGAGCCGCGGGGCGGAGACGGCACTGAATGTGCTCGTATTGCTGAGTGCTTTTGGCAACCTGCTCGCCGTGCTGATCGGGGCATCGCGGATGATTCGAGAGATCGGAAGGTACGTTTACCACTTGCGTTATGTGGAAAACACATCTTGTGTGAGAGGCACAAGTTGACGTTACAATGTTCTACAGGCAAGGCGTTCTGCCCTACCCCAACTTCTGGGTATCCACCAAACCGTTCGGGACGCCGTTGGGGCCCTACCTGCTCAAGTGGGCCATGACCTTCATCATGATCGTGGCTCCTCCCGCAGGCGACGCTTTCACTTTCGGTAAGCAAAAACATTGATCCAAGCTACAGGCCCCAGTTCTAACAGAGCCCACAGTCGTCAGTCTAAAAACCTACCCGGAGGCCCTCTTCCACCTCGCGCTGGCGGTCGGCCTCTACGTCGTCCGTTACCGCCACAAGCGCGTGGGCCGCGATCGTACCGACTTCAGGGCGTGGCACGTCATCGTCGTATTCTTCATCCTCATCCAAATCTTTGTCGTCGTCATGCCGTGGTGGCCGCCGAAGGGAGGGCCGTACGCCGGCGACGTCAGCTTCTGGTACGCCACATATTGTGTCACCGGTATCGCGATGTGAGTGATTCTCTTTCCTTTTCTCCTCTCTACTCTGCGCCAAGTTTTTTTATCCCAACCCGAACCCCGGATAATTGTGGAGAGAAAACGCGTCACTAATGCGGGGACAGCTTGATTGTGTGCGGGATCTACTACGTTCTCTGGATCTACGTCATCCCGAAGTGGAAGGGTTACGCGATCAGGGCGGAGGTGCTGGACGTGGACAAGAGCGGCGCGAACACGCACAGGTTGGTCAAAGTGCCGCTCGCGGAGGTGGGGCGGTGGGACGCAGAGCACGATGAGGCGGGCAAGTTGCGGACCGGGTCCGCCACTGAGTCGGACGGAGCCGAAGCTCCGGATAGGGACAAAGTGTGAGAGGGGGCAAAGGGGCACCGAGACCGGCGTGCCATGATTGGGTGGGAATTTTTTTGTGGGACTTGTGTCTGGGCCGTCTTGATTTGTTAGCAGCGGTGACGAGCTTAATAAGTGACATCATAATAATCTCGCCCCCGCCAACACGTACTGTACTGTAGAGGCAAAAAAGTTGCTATCGCCGATCCGGACGCGCGCCGATCCAGCCGAGAAATCTCACATGCTCGGAGAAAAACGGTGGATACACCCCAGCTCCCAACTATTCTTTTCCCGGCGCATAGCTTCACTTCCCTGACTCTCGGCTCCGACATACGATCGCTTCATGGATTTATAGTATCGCCAAATCCCGTCCGGCCCAACCGAAGGCGCCTCTGAAAGAATTACACGCCGTGTAAGAGCGTCCTACCCTATTCCCCGGCCCGCCCGGTGAGGGGAGCCCGCCATGACAGACAGCGATCGCTCCGGTCCTCCGGACCGGCCGCGGACGCTCCAGCCGCAACAGTCGGCCATCCGGCTGAGAAGACCCTCGACAGGCGGGAGACCTCGACGCCCATCCGCGCCGCCTCTGCCGCCGCTTGACACCGACGTAACGCCGCAGCGCCCGCCGCCCGCACGCAGGAGAGCGGCGACCATCTCGGCCCAGGAGACCATCGGTAGTTCTTGGGGAGTGTCCGCGGGGACCCGAAGCAGCAATCAGGTCCCCGAGCCATCCGTCTTGGCACCCGTTCCTTCCGAGGTGCCCCGCGAGAGTCGAGAGGTGGGAGAAGAATTGCTAGATGCGGGGAATGAGGATGAGAAGACAGGAAGATGGGGAATGCTGTCCCGACTGCGGTGGCGGAGCGACACCAACCTGCATGCTACAGCACAGTCCGAGGAAGGGACGTCGGAGAGGCGCGAGGAATCGTCTGTTGATGAACACGAGTATAACGACCAGATCGTCAACTTGCTTGACGCCATTGGTAAAGTTGTCACACAGGATATAGTTGTAAAAGATGGTACTAACGGAATACCATTCAGACCCCGAAGTCACTATGCTGTCCTCCATCACGAACGTGCAGAACTCCCTGTACGCGCCCCCACTAGGACGATGGATCAACAGACGCCCAGCATACAATCTCACCCGCCTACGTAACCCCGAAAGCGAAACCCCGTTGGACCTGCCTGAGATCGAGAGCCCCACAGAAGAACCCAGCCCTGCATCCGAGCCCGCAGAATCGAAAGCGCCCGAGCCCGAGGAGGAGGTTAAGCCCGAGGTCCCCGTCGAGCGCATCCCAAGCAACATGACGGACAGCTTCTTCGCAGTGCGCCCTCACGGGATCTCCTTCGCCGACTGGTCTGACGAGGACCTTGACGAGCTGAACGACCACGTACGGCACATGCTGCACTCGCGGCAGTCGGCCATGCACCGCCGGCTCAAGGCCTTTGGGCAGTACGTCCGCCGCCCGCTGGGCTTCCTCATCACACTCTACGCGACGCTTATCACACTCTTTGGTCTGGCGTGGGTACTCTTCCTCATCGGCTGGATTTATGTGGGGAGCAAGCAGTTGTATGTCATTAACGTCATTGACAACGTGCTCGTGGCGCTGTTCGCTATCGTGGGCGACGGGATGATCCCCTGGAGGCTTGTGGATACTTACCACATGGCACACATCGCGCGCTACCACCGTCTTACATGGAAGCTGCGCAGGAAGATGGCTGTCCCGCGACTACGAGACAAGAACGACCTCCCCTCACAGACCGTCCAACCAAACGACGAGCCCTCACGCGCCGAGGTCGACCTCGAGGCGGCCCTAAACAGCGCGGAGAGGGAAGTCTCAGTCCTGACCCCCAAGCAGCAAGCTCGCCTCGAGCACCACCAGCAAAAGTTCGCCAAGTCCCACACCTTCTACAAGCCACACGAGACGGAGACGCACTACGCCTTCCCCCTCCGCTTCCTCATCACCATCGTCTGTCTCCTTGACCTGCACTCCTGCCTGCAGCTGGCCCTCGGCCTGACGACCTGGATCATTGACTACCGCGTCCGGCCCGCGGCCGTCACCGCTACCATCCTCAGCTGCTCCATCTGCGTGAATACGCTCGCTGGGGTTCTTATCATGATCGGGGACAGGAAGACGCGGAAGAAGGACGTGGTGGAGAGGATGTTCAGACAGGATCTTACGAGGGAGGCGATGAGAAGGGTCAGGAAGAGGCGGGAGGAGAGGATGAAGAAGGAGGAGAAGAAGGCGAGGAAAAGTATGGCGGCGGAAAGCGTGGAGAGTCCGAGTAGGCCGAGTTTCTTGCAGTTCAGGAGATCAACGGATAAGGACGGGGCGGAGTCGCCGAGACCGAGGAGTTTCTTGCAGCTTAGAAGGTCCGAAGATAAGGGTGGGGTGGAGTCGCCGACGAAGACCAGCTTCTCGCGGTTTAGGAAGTCGATGGATAAGGAAGGGGCTGAGTCGCCCACGCGAACCAGCTTTTCGAGGTTTGGGAGGCTGAGCGAGCGGGCTTCTCAGAATACGTCGAGAGCACCGAGCGAGGAGCGCAAGGTGGAGGAGTGATGGGTGGCGTAATGGGGAGGTTTTGGTCAGGGTAATTCATGATACAACAGGCTATGATGGGCATACACAGCAACAGAGATAATTAGAGTTGCATGTAGAGCGTTTTTTTTAAATCAATCTAATTTAGATGCTCTGGAGATAGGAGCATGCTATCCTTTCTCATTCAGTGTCTTTTACGATGTCTCGCCTTGGTTCTAGTGAATAATTGGCAGCCAGTTAATAACAGTCGACAAAGTCGAGTCAGCGCACCCAGAGCGCTGGAGGGCCTATCACTTATCTTTCTTCGGATTGTAATAAGTACGTAGCATTTTCAAGGCTCTCCTTACGATGGGTTGATGGCTGAGACCTCGATCGAGGGAGTTAGTTGTCGAAGTAGAACGCCTAGAGCAGTAAAGTCATGTCTTCGTACTAGGTCTACATGTAATAATAAGTCAAGTAACTAGTATATCTGTAATTCGCCAAGCCCGCCTGGAAATATCTGGGATCATCCTCCCCCAAAAAGGCTCTTCTCCGTCAACCCTTACACCACAAAAGCATACGGTCTATCAAAACATTCGTCCCACCCCGTCTTCCCAGATCCCCAATACGCCTCCAGCACCTCCTTCGCTTCGACCATCAATGGCGTCGCCAGATCATCCGCAAGCCTATCCAGCCTCTTCCTCACCAGTAACTGCAAGGACTTATCACCCGTCGCCACCTCCACAGCCGCAACGATAAGAGGCCACAGCGTGCCCATCCGGACAGAGGGAATCGGTTCACTCTCCCTCAAGATAGATTGTAGCTTGCTCGCGTGCATGGCGCGGAGGATTTCGAGCTCTTGGAGGGAGGGTGAGGGAAAGTGAGGGCCTAGGGTAGCGATGCAGTAGAGGATGGAGGCGGAATGGTGGGCTCGGGTTATGAGGAGCCATTCCTCGTTATAACAGGTCTTCGAGGCGGCCCAGGCTTCAGGGGAGAAGTGTTTAAGCTGTGTGAGAATGTCCACGGGGCCGGGGGTTATTTCGGAGACGGGGACCTCGAGGACCTTGGCGCGGGCGTAGTTTATGTGGATGATGGCGTGCAGTAGTTCGAGCGGGCACATGAAAGAGGGGTACGGTATGTCCTCCCAGTACTCGGACGTGAATACCAGCATGTCGTCCATCTCGCTCGGCTTGAGCGTAAAAGTGGATGGTGGGCTGGTGGTGCTACCGGTAATGTGGATCCTGTGCACGCCAAGAGGCGAAGAGGTTAGGCATGGTGGAATGGGTCGAAGCGCACCGGGTGTGGAGTGGGGAAATGGGGGAAGGGGTATCGGTACGCACATCGTATAGAGGATCATGGTTACCCCCATCGGGGGGATGGTACGGCAGATCTTGGTCATGCCGCCCGCGCGGGAGAGCATGCCCATCATGGCATCCATATGCACCTTCCATGCCGGCGCGCAAGACTGTTGGAGCTGCAGTACCGGGGAGAATTAGCCAACTACGACGGAGTACCTTCCAGGAAACACCCGGGGGGTGGGAATTAGGGCGCAGTCCGACGTACCTCGGCAAACACAAATAGCACAGCACTAACCATCAGTACATATGCATTCTTACAGCTATAGATCTCATTGTTCAGCGCCGTGATGGCCTTGTCGCGGTGGTGGTAGTACTTGGACCGCAGCTCGATGAGCCCGCCCTTGTCGCCCGAGTTGGAGGCGACGCGGTAAATGCGGTGGCGGACAGCGACGGAGACCAGAATGTGTATTATGGCCGGGGTGGCGCGGGTGAGAGCCTCGAGTGGGAGGGGAATGACGAAGACGGAGGGGGTCAGCTGGTGAACAGAGTACTCCGGGAACACGTGGTAATTGTCTGCGTCGTTCATGCATGTTAGTTCTGTTTTGCGCGCGGGTTTCGGAAGTAGGGGCGATTTGGGAAGAAGGTGGGCCTTACAATAATAGGTCGCTTGCACGATTTCGGTCTCGCTGGAGACGAAGAGGCCCTTGGGCAGCGAGCGCGGGACCTCCCACGCGAGCCAGTTGATATCTCGCCGGCGGGGAGCCTCTGACACCTCGCCAGCCCCCTCGTACAGGGAGAGCTGGCCAATCTTCTCCGACGCCCCGGGGTCCGAGGGCTCTGGAGACGCATTATTGCTCTCAGACGTGCTCGCATTGGATACAGCTCCCTTAGCCTTGGGTTTGGCACTAGATGAGGGCTCAGGTCCCCCTTTCCTCCTGGGCTTCCTCCTGATCCGCGCCGTGACCCTCCCTGGAGCAAGCCACCTCAGCGGCTTCGCGCTCGAGTACCCGGGGCACACGATCCCCATCTCCCGACACTTCTTACAGGTCGGCTTCTCCTCATCGCAGACCAGCCTCCTGCGTGAGCACTCCCAGCAGGACTTCTGGTCCGCTGAGGCGTCCGGTGACGAAGGGGTGGGGCTGTCGTGCGGGGAGTCTTGGTCCGCCATGTTTATATGGATCACAAAAGACACCAAACTTCCTTAACGGGACTGAATAAATAAGAGGTGGCCTGGGCGTTAGGGAGTAACTTGAGAAAATTGATTTCGGGATCGTCTGGTACAGGGCTGGGACAGGTTTCTGGCCGTTTTAAGTAAGAGTTTGTCTCGGAGGCACCCTTGGCGATGCAGATGCGCGATGCAGTTCCACCGCAGGTCTTGGCCACTGTAATTTCCTAATTGGGTTTAGCTCCATATTTCCGGATTCCGCCGTACCGTTTAATGCTGCGGTTAGGAAGCCGGGCCGCAGATTGGAGGACACTAAAGATCCTTCTATGCTTGCAGGAGGATTGTTGTTTCGCTCAGCCACGAAAATGATTCCACACAGGGGCAGGTTTGTTCGAGGATTGGCTGCGGAACGCAGTTTTCTTTGGTGTGTGTTATCGCGTGCGAGCGATCATCTGCCGTGTTGGTCCGACAGTAAGGCGAACTGTCCGGTTTCTTTTTTTCGACGACGACGGATATTTACATCAGTAACCGGGCTGAGCCTATCACAGGATACCAGAACCCTCCGCCCTCTTTGGTTTGCTGGGAGGGAGATGATTCATTCGTGGCTCATTATGATACCTATTTTCTCACTCAAGAAGGCGCTGGCCGCAATATTTTGGGTCAAGGCCATCGTCCATTCTACTCCATCCCCCGCTATATTGACGGCACAACCGTGATGACGGCATTGAAATCGGTGTTCCTCGCGGCTATCGCCGACGTCAGCCCTATGACGGGACCACACCACCCCCCACCCCCACTCGATGGGGTTATGTCTCACTTCACGATCTCATCCGGGCCGCCTTGGCACCCCGCTCGAATGGTTCAAGCCATCTCAGGGTGAGAACTTGGGGCCCGGCGGTAGTACTCGCCTGTTCTCTCAGAAGCCGCCTCGGCCGCCCTAACCCTGGGCCGGGCCTCAGTGGGAAATCGATAACATGGAGTGCAACTTTTGAGCAATCCGAATGAAAATTCAGCCAGTCCATCATGCTGGTAAATTTCTAGCAAAGGCGGAGGATATATCGATCTTCCAGTCTCAATTGGAGAATGGCGCATCCCAAGACGGAGGTCACCGCTGTCGCCATGTCCGCACTTTCCCAGAGGAGTGGATGTGAGCGTCGGGTGCGAACCGGTCTGGTGGGGCAGATAGATCGGCGAGAGCAGGGCTGAGCAGGGGGCAACTCTCTCGTTTGGGGTTGGGTTGCTTTTCCGGGGCTTGGCTCAGCCCCAACGGTACCGAGTCACAAACAATTTCCCTTTTGGGAAAATTTACGTCTTCGCGATCAGCGTCTCCCGAGCATCGCACGAGTATATAAGGGAACGAACTGGACAATCTTGAATCTATACAAACAGCGATCTATCAACCAATACGCTCCAAACTTCTGCATTTTTTTTTTAAAATTTGATTCTTATCTTTATTTACTTTTTTTCCCCGCTGACTTCCGGTCGTTTTTTGCATCACTTCTCCACGAGTCACAACGTGTAGAAGAGTCCTTTTAACATGGACGGGAAACCTGGTAGGTGGCCCTCATCATGATTCAGGGTCAATGGGGTTATCTTCTGACATCTCGAGTAGTGGAGGGAAGTCTGTACTTCTACGCACCAAACAAGCCGGCGGCCATCATATTCGCCGCCGCATTCATAGTCTCCACGGCGTTGCACCTCTGGCAAACAATGTACATGACCATCCCCATCGAGAAGAAAATATTACAAGACCATATTCCTAACATAAGTTCATTGCAGCCGCTACAAGTCATGGAAAGTAACGGGTTACCACCCCTTCTGTGCCGTGCTCTTCACGGCCGGGTTCGCCGCTAGGTCCTACGGGGCGTTCAACTTTGACGATATCCCGGCCTACATCACCAGCACAATCCTCATCTACGCAGCACCGTACGTCTTCTAGCATCAACCTCAACTATCCAACGAGAAAAGACTAACCAAGCATCACAGACCTATTCTTGAGCTAGCGAACTACCACATCCTCGGCCGCATTATGTACTACATCCCCTATTGCGCGCCCCTCCATCCAGGCCGCGTTCTCACGACCTTCGGCTCCCTCTCCTTTCTCGTCGAAGTCCTCAACGGTATCGGCATCGCGTGGCTCACCCGCCCGGGAGCCAGAGAGCAGATCACCAAGGTGGGCGACGCCCTCACCAAGGCCTCGCTGATCCTGCAGCTCGGCGTCATCTCACTCTTTTGCGTCCTTGCTGCGCTCTTCCAGTTGAGGTGTAACCGAGCGGGAGTTGGCAGCAAACCGCAGGTTTTCAGGCCGCTTGCCACGATGTATGTCTCCATGGCGCTTATATTAATCCGGACGGTCTACCGCGTTGTGGACCACTTTGCCGTCGATGTCCTTCACCGCACGCAGGGTGGTGGTCTAGATCCAATGGATCTGAGCCCTGTCCTCCGGTATGAGTGGTACTTCTACGTCTTCGAAGCGACCCTCATGCTCATCAACACCTACCTCTGGAACGGCCTGCATCCGATGCGCTGGCTGCCAGCGGATCACCATATCTACCTCTCCAAGAGCGGCCACACGGAGCTCAAGGGCCCCGGGTGGGACGATAACAGACCGTTCATTATGACTTGGATCGACCCGCTGGGGCTGTTCCTCAGGGGAAATGACAAGGAAGTGCCCTTCTGGGAGAAGGAGGAGAGCAAGAGGCTCAATGATCCCATGAATGCAGCTTAATTCTGGTCAGACGAGTATTTAATGTGTTTCTAAGCAGTATGTATGTTGGCTTGAACTTTGGAGCGGTTCATGTGCTACTTTTGGCGCTATGGATAGACTAATTCATTCCGATACCCCGAGGTCTCTTATTGCGTCCTGCCCCACCTCGCGTTCTTTTGATGTACTGTTCGCCTCTCAGGTATGCTGGCACGTGTGAAGCCACGAAATATGAATACTGTCTTCGAGATTATTCTCGTTATTTCCAGAAGTATAGAACCTGAGTACGCCGCATCCCGAGATCGGCACGGCCGGGAACAGTGCCTAGCTTGAACTCTAAAATTGTGCTGTCCGGTGATGGACTGGAGATGACGGCTAACCACTGCTGTGCCTCGCGCCCCCTACGTCAGGAAATACGGGGCAATGATACGCCCCCTTACAAACGATCCCGAGAAACCTCGAGGTTCAGTTCGTTCTTGGCTCTATATGTATCTTAACTCTATCTTCTTTTTACTTACCATTTCCTAGCCCCCAAACGCATCGCCGCGGAGATATCTGCTTTTCACAAATATGCGGTGCTACCCCTTCTCTATCGCGAAGCCGGCCTCCGCTACGCGGGGCGGCCGTTATTAGCCACGACAGCGGAATGACCGACAAAAGCTACCCGGGGGCTTCTCCATCTCCGCCCGGCGTCAATCCGGACCTCGACCGCCCCAGAGACGCAGGAAGGACGCTGCTGCTGGTATGGCTAGTAGTGTGCAACGTCCTCTCGCTTCTCTTCTTCATAATCCGAGCGTACGCGCAGGTCTGGACGCGACGCAAAGTACTCACTGAAGACAGTATGCTCTCCTCCACGCAGGTCCATATTTTCGGGCTGAAAGGCAAAGGTTGAAATGCTGACCGACAACTCCAAGTAACATGTGCGATATCCTGGGTATGTGAACCAACTAACGATAGGGTAAGGCGGATACTCACGGGCAGTGCCAGGTGCTGATTCACCTTTACTCGGCAACGGTTGGCATGAGTGAGTCGGCCATCTTCAGGTTCGTTTAGGCTGTAATCCTTACACTTTTACGTATAGTGATCCATTATGGAGAAGGCCGTCATGCTTGGGAGGTATCTGCGCACGACTACTCGCAGATTCTAAAGGTAAGCTCTTACCAACATGGAAGAGACTAAACCCTAGAATTAATTGAGCTCATATCTGAAGTGGCTTTACGCCGGGTCGATTATCTACTGCCCGGCGGCGTACTTCACCAAAGTCACACTTCTCCTAGTCATCGCCCGTGTCTTTACCGTGAGAGAGCAGGTTGCCAGGGCCACCCGAATCTTCATCGGCATCCTCTTTATCGCCTACCTCCCGATCCAGATCCTCAAGACAGTCATCTGCCAGCCCATCAGGGCCTTCTGGGACCCCTCAGTTAACGGAGAATGCCTCAGACAAAGCAGAATATTCATCTCGGACATCACCCTCGCCATCCTCACCGACCTTATCGTACTTATCATCCCCGTGATGCTCATATGGCCGCTGCGCGCCTCTATAAGGAAGAAGCTAAAGATGGTCGTGATGCTCGGCGCTGGTGGGATCGCCGTCGCTGTGACCTCCTATCGCCTCTACGCAGTCGTTATGTACTTCGAGTCGACGGACGTTACGTCGGACTTTGTGGAGCAGAGCATAACAGTGTGAGACAAGTGTTGGGGGGGCCTGTTAATTCTTGAAGGTAGAAAGAGAGCTGACGAATGTTTTAGGTTAATCGAACTCACTGTCGGTCTCGTAAGCTCGTGCTTCCCGGCCGCGAACATGGCGCTGGAGCGGTACCGAGCAGCGCATTCTTCGGCCTCCCGCTCCTCATCACGCTCCAGCTGGACCTGGCACTCCCTGAAACGCTGCTGTGATATCATTTTGAGGAGGACGTCTGGAAGGGAATCACAAGGGATGTCTATCTCCCTTGGCCCTATCGAGAACTCGCCAGCAGAAAGGGCTGAGCCTGAATTATGGATTGAACCAAGTGTTGAGGGGGGCCCCAACCGGCAGTTAACCCCGAGACTGAGCTCTTTGACATCAGTGCAAGGGGTGAAAGAGGGCTGGCTCGCCAAGGGCAGCGAGCATCGGGACAACATCCATGCTGTGACCGAGGACCGCGGAGGTGTTTCGGTGGAGCTCTCGCGGATTGGTGAAGTTCGACGGGACGACCATATCTGGGATGGAGACGAGTCGCAGTTGGAGCTGTCTGCCGCGCTGCATTTAAATCCGTCCAATTCCTGATTCTCAGCGCCGAAGGACCCATAGTAGTATCAATGTATCAAATACTCGATTTGTCCCGCACTCTCCATCTTACGCATCACGAGGAGTCAGGTGTCGCCGTGGCCTCGTCAGAGCCAGGTGCCCTCTTCCCCCCGGCCAACTTCTGAGGGCCCGTCTATTCCTCCGCGGACATCGTCCCTAAAGGCCGAATTCTGCTAGGTTGACATACCGTACCGGGTAAGGGAATAAGTCCAAATGGATAGTAGATGGCGACTGTGAGTAGGTGATGAACGCCGCGCGTTTAAACCCCCCCCTTGCCTGGGAATCTGCCTGCTTTTGCATTCCAGATGAGATACAAGCTTGCATTAGTATGATGAATCCTAACGCCGTCCGCGCGCTTGCGCCCTTTGCGACAGAAGGCAGTGCTCGCTCATACCATATGGGCTCATCCCATGTACCTACTAGCTATTTATATTGGTCCACTCTTATGATCCAGTCCTGCCAACTGGCAGGGCCAGTGGGGGTCGTACTAATCCGGGGAGATAGTCCTAGAATACCACTCCAAGGCGTTTCAACTTATGATGGGTATGGACGGTCTATTAAGTCCGTACATGAAAGGCTTCTCTCCAGCGCTGGCGTGAAGCGGTCCCTCAAGGGAAGATGTGGATGGTGATCTTTACGCCGAGGTCCTTCGTGTATACATATGGATTGTCACTTGCTGGCGTATCCATTCGAGCATGACCCCAAACCCCACACGTCCCCACCCGTAGCTAGGAATCATATCTGACTGTCTTTTTGGGGTATCGGTGAATTTTACGAAACCTGCTCCTTTAATATCTATGCCCGAGTCCTCCATCAGCTAAATATGGCCTCATGGGTGGCAAATCGCGTGAGGTAGCGCAGTAGTGCCGGAAGGTATCTCCGCGAACTCACGAAAGCAATGCCCGTGACAGGGCAGACTCATCCACGCCCGGTTGTGTGGGGGTGAGAGTGGTCGGGAACCGCGGGGTGATGTATTATCTGTTTTCAATGTGACAGATGCGTATCTTCAATTATTGCACTGTATTTCTGTATGGACGTCATAACTTCCTTGCCAATGGGGATGCCACGAGTGGGCGCAACCTAACAATGTTTCTCGCGCAGTTCGCCCGTATCCCCAGACGGACGCAGTACAATAAGTCGCAATGAGCGCCACGCGTACGGGCAACAGGTAGTTGGTGGCGAAGAAAGGCGCAATTCCCGACACCGCGATGCCTGACACGATAGATACTACGTTGGGTGCTGAAGCCTACGCGAGAATATTATGAATTGCCTTGAGGTTGAGGCCCTATGTCCTTAGGCACTTACTAATTCGCCCACATTACCTGCTTCGTCTCTCCCAAATGTGTAGGACGTCGAGAGCTGGCAGGTCAATCTCTCGAGGCGCAGCATGCTTGAGGGTCTTGAGATGGCGTAATTCCTCGTTGTATAGGGGCTAGCTCCCGTACATCGGATCTGCCAGTGTAAATGGGGAAGCCAGAGATCATCCGGAGGAAATTGCCTTTATGAGACAAGGTTCAAACTGGCGGAGACTAGGCACTCATCCTTGGATGCTTAAACGGAATCAGATCAGGAAGCCTCTTAAGCTTACGCTCTCAACGTCGGCTACGATTGTAAACCGCGCATCTCATTATTTTCTCGACGAACTCGATCGTGTTAGGGTTAATTGGGGCAAACTCCGCAATATCTTGAAGACCCCTCAGCCCCATGACAACCTGTTCCCAGGACTATTATTGTCGGCAAGTACCATTCATTTGAACCAGATTTCCTCGGCAAAGTCGTCTAAAGGAGGGCCGCTATGTCGGTTCTTCATGAGAGAGTGTAAGTTGAAATGCTAGAGGTTGCCAATCCAGGTCACTTAGCTGCTTGTCAATGGGAACGGCGGTTGACAGGTAGAAGTTCAAAGGGTGCTTTCCTAGGAATAGTCCGGTACAAACGAGTAGTAAAGAGTCTGGCGGCACCTTCCCGACTGAACCGCGCTTAATCCCCATTGTTGTTGACGTGATATTAAAGTGGAGCCAATAGTGTTGTGGGGGATCTCCGTCCGCCGGACGGCGGGCCCTCGACCGTACCGACCAACGCCGCGTTAGGGCCGGGTGCCTGATTTGGCCCGAAGCCAAACCCGTCTGTGATAGAGTTACAAGAGATATGGGATTGCCAAGTTGGATTAGAAATTTTGCAGGTAACCATTCAGGCAGTAGTTGCGCACACGGCATGCATTACAAATTCGATGCCGGCATCATTAGAATCCTTTTGAACTGCGCTGTTAGTGGGTGGGACCCGCATCGTAGATCCTGCGCTCATTCCTTCATATTCGGAATGAAATTGTAGCGTTCGATGCAGAGCTGCTTCAGCAGTAACAGCATGCACTGGGGACACCAAGACCCCGCGTCCTCCCTATCCAGACATTTACAAGTAATACGGCTGGACAAAGGTGTCGTGCTGCGTCGACAACAGGCATACAGTAGTCCTTGTGTAATCTTATACATGTGGAGAGTTTAATAGGGGCTATCCATTTCATAGAGATTTACGCGGAATTGAAACTACCATTTAGATAATAGCGTAGAGGCCGCGCGGTGAGTGTAAGGACCGATATTCTAGCCAGGATGAGGGTGACATCAGCCCCCCTGCCAGCTTATCAATTAATTGGACTGAACATTATCAGACATTGGTGGCCACTTGTGGCGCAATATCGAAATGGGATTCGGCGTGGACAAAGAAAGTATCTGTGGCTTCCAGTGCCGCGTTGGGTGCGACACGCTTCGTCCGATCGGCCGGACGAACCAGCGGTCAGAATTCTCCCGAGCTGACTCGCCCGCGTGAATCGCCGGACCCTAAGGCTGCGGATGAGTTACCACTGAACTAACGTGCCCTGCATGACTTACAAGCCGGTTCCGTATAGCGAAACGTCGGCCTCCGACGGCGGGGTTTCGAGCGCTGAAGGAGGTAGTCGCGAGTATACCTCTGGGATGCGGCCCCGGGTATAAAGAACGGCCCGCCCTCCATTCAGTTTTCTCATAACAGTCACAGAATCATCAACGCCAGAGAACACCAGCCCTAAACAGCAAATCACAATGTCCTCCCAACTCAAGCCCATCGTCCTCTACGACTCCGAAGGCCCGGGGCCCAACCCACCTCGGGTCAAGAACCTCCTCGAGGAGCTCTCCCTCCCCTACGAGTCCTCCCCCGTCCCCTATGGGGACGTCAAAAAGCCGGAATACACTAAGATCAATCCTAACGGGCGCCTCCCGGCCATCTACGACCCCAACACCGACCTCACGCTCTGGGAGTCCGGAGCTATCGTCCTCTACCTGATCGAGCGCTACGACACCGCCCACAAGCTCAGCTTCCCGCACGGCACTAATGAGGCGGACCTCGCGCGCCAGTGGCTTTTCTTCCAGGCCACAGGTCAAGGCCCCTACTACGGCCAGGCGATCTGGTTCAACAGATTCCACCCCGAGGACGTGCCTAGCGCGAAGGAGAGGTATGCAAAGGAGATTCAGCGAGTAACGGGCGTGCTGGAAGGCTGGTTGGCGAAGCAGGAGGTAAAAGAGGGGGGTGACGGACCGTGGCTTGTGGGAGGGAGGTTGTCGTATGCAGATTTGGCGTTTATTCCATGGCAGCTTGCAGTGCGCGGGGTGGGCTTGTATGATGTTGAGGAATTTCCGCATGTCAAGGCGTGGCTGGAGCGCATGACCGCGCGAGAGAGTGTGAAGAAGGCCATGGGTTCCTTGCTCGGTTGAGGTCTTTCCGCCGGAAACTGGGGGTGTGCTTGCGAGTGCAAAATGAATGAAATTTTCCTCAGCCAATTTGCGGCCTCTCCAGGTATTCTGTCTTTATCATAGTTAGTCCTGTCAATGACTTTCAGATTGTTTAAGGAAAGTCGTCAGAACATAAACACACGGCAGGCTTATGCCAAAGCATGTGAATAATAATTAGTATTAGACAGATGTATTTAATGGCACAGCGAACACGCTGACCACCCGCATGCGGCTTCATATCCGGAGCCGGCTCCAGGAGTGGGTCCCGCTGCAGCCCTGCATCGTATCGAACGTCTCCCATAGGTTCGACCTGCATAAAAATGGATAGCTGCAGGCCGCGCGCACCCAGCCCCGTGTCAGCCATAAAATATAAAATTGGCAGATCCTTTCGAGCAGAAAATGGAGCCCAAACTTCACCTGAATCTAACCGCGAGAATCGTAACGGCGCCTTTCAACCCACCATACTTGTCCGCAACACCCAATTGTAGCGCACATTCCGTGGCACCTGGGACCCAATGTCCGATTTCAGGGGCGATGACGATTCCTCACTCTTAGAAGATGATCTCCGCCACGGCGACCTCGCATGTCCCCCCGATCTTGCCTCCTGGTCCCCAATCATGCTAACAATCCCCTCAGAAAAGGCACCGCCGAATCAGACGCTTGATTAGGAAGGAGAAGGATGTTCCATGGGGCCGCTACTCGCGCAACGCCTCGGAGGAAGAGGGCTCCGACGACCCCTTCACCGAAGAACCGGTGCGGCGCACCTACGCCTTCCAGCTCGCGCGGCCGGAGCCCCCGACAGAGGACGAGGAGTCTTCGGATGAGTCTGTGGCCGCGCCGCTTAGTGGCGCGGAAAGGAAGCGGGCGAGGACGGTGTGGGATGTTTGGGAGTCGAAGTATACGGGCTCGGCGGAGGTGGATGGGGTGCATAGTGCGCGGGTGACGGTTGTGGAGGGGGCACAGGGGAAGGTGAAGCCTCTTTTCCGATGGGTGTGAGTGGCCCACTTCTTCTCCCTCTTCAGCGGGTATCCTCTAACAGCCCTGTAGACACTTTCCATGGAAGGCCATGAATTTCGATGACTTTTCGGTCAGTCTCATCTCTCAGACGTTATGCTCCCTTCTCACTCTCCTAGGACGAAATCTCCCGCACCCCGGGTCTTACAATCCCCCAACGTAACGCTGTTTCTACCCTCCTCTCCAAAGTCCGCCGCAAGCACATTATTCCCCTGCAATCCGACCGCTCAAAGCGCCTCCTTCTCCCCTCCTGCATCCAGACCGACGTCTCCTCTTCCGGGCCCTCCACGCGCCGCCCCTCTACGCCGCAGAAGGTGACGTGGGTCTGCCTCCCCTACCTCAGCCTGGAGCCGTACGCGGGCGCGGAATCTTCGTCGGGCTTCCCCATGCAGACCCTTCTCCAGGCGCATTTCTCAAAGGTGGGGAAGGAGAGGGATATGCAGCAGGCTGTTTGTCGGCTTAAGCAGGCGCCAGCGGGGTATTGTTTCCATATTGCGCAGCTTTGGTGCCTCGTTCTTGATAATTGTGCGTCGTAGTTTTGCCCTAAGTACTATACACATTGAGTCGGGCTTTGAGCTGACGGAGAATCTCTAGCATTCTTATTTACTTGCTGCAGAGTACCGGAGCAGAACCTCTACGGGGAGTTTATACACCGCGACCTGCGACCGACCCCGGACGCGGCGGGTGGCAAAACTGGTATGAGGATACTGGTGGTCTACCGCGGGTCGGTGATGTGGTCCATCCCTGTCGAGGAGTGCCCAACTTGGATCGTGGGTAGACCAGTCCAGTTACCATAAATCACGACTAACACTCAACAGCGCTTCTTCTCGCAATTCCGCGAGTTATGGCCTCGCAAAATTGTCTTTTTCCGCCATGGGCGTGTTGTTACAGCGGCGGAGTGGCCCAAGATCTGGCACACTGCCTCCCGCGCGAGCGTCACCCTTGAACTCAAGATCGGGTACGGTGCACTATCCCTTCCGCCTTTTTAGTTCGCATAGGATTCTAAAACCAGCACAGGAAAGGCCCCGAGATGCCCAAAAGAGGCCTCCTGATCCCCCCACCGGAGGACGACGTCGAGGCTGAGAAATCCAAGCCCACCGTGTCATCCGAGAAGAAGCCACCGCCAAGTCCGAAGCCAAAGCAGGATCCGAAGACGACTGATAGTGGCCGGGATCCTAAGGGACTGGAAAAGCCCTTCGCTATCCTCACACTGCTCGACGGCGTGTCTTCCGCCGCAGGCTCCATCGACTCCCGCGCCCTAGCAAAGCATCTCACAGCGGTGCACCAGTTCCTCCTCCGCGAGACCAGTTTCGCCGACTGCAAGCGCTATCTCAGTTGTCCCAGCGAGTCCCAGGCTTCCCTGTACAAGAAACTCGAGACGCAGGGCCTCGTCATGTCCGCCTCGAAGGAGGACGCGGCGCGTTATCAGCTCTTGGATGATCAGATCGACGCGTTCAACCTAGCGGGCGTGGTATTCAGCTTCTTTCTGCCGTTTTCGGAGGGTATACCCACCGCTGCCAAGTTCTGGGGTGCGCTGGGGCGGCTCGTATGGGTGTGTTACTCTCCCCAAACCTAATTCGAGATGTGAATGGCTGACGTTGGGATCTTAGACGGCCCCCCTCGAAGAGGGGCCGGACGACAAGCCGATAGGGCTCATGACATGGGGAAACCTCCACGAACTCTCCTCTCACTTGAAGGACCTGGCGGCCACCATGACCTCGTTCGCGGAGATCTTCAAGCACGCGGGCAAGGAGGACCGCGCGAAAATCAGGGTGCCGGACGAGATCGTTCAGGTGTGGATACACTTGCTCATGGCGGTAGTGTGTTACAGCAGTGACCCTAGAAAGGCGGATACACTCCTCTACGACGCTAGCAGTCTTCTCGAGACGGGGCTGAGAGAGATGGTAATGAGAATGTCCGAACGAACGCTTCTTGACCAGGCGATAGTACTGCCCATGGAGCTGGTCTCCCTCCTCAGCCTGCAATTAATGCAGAACCCGACTCCCGGCCTGCCGGGAGTTACCGAGACCTACCTCTCTTATATAACTGCCATTGCAAGTCACCCCCTCCCATTACTCCTGTCCCCCAAATCCCCAATAACAAAGAACTAACGTACCAAAAGGACAATGACATCCGCTCCCGCCCGTCGGACCGCTCCCACGAACGCCACCTCTCCTTCCTCAAGCAAGAAGTCTCCATAATTCAGTGGACCCTCACCTCCCAAGCCAACATCTTCTCCACCCTCCTCCACGGGCCCTCACGATCAAGGGGACACCAACGTCTAGGCAACATGCTACAAAGGTCGACCCACTGGACCAATCTCGAGAAACGGGGCGAGATGGAGTCTCGGGCGTCTTCACCTGCGAGCCAAGTGGAGGTTCGTGATAGGCGTGGGTATCTGAGGCTGAATGGGGTGGGAGTTGGGGGGTTTAGGGGGTTATTGTTACGGGAGTGTTTGGCTTCTACGGATAGGATGCGGCGGGATTTCAAGGAGATTCGAGACCAGGCGAATCGGTTGACTGAATACGTGTGTCACACCCCTTTAAGTCCCCTCTACGTGCTATTGTCACGGGAAAAGAGCGCTAATTTTAGATATAGAACCGACACAAGGTCGAGACGACCAAGGACAGGCAGGAGCGCGCCATCTATGCCTTCACCATTGTGACGGTCATCTTTCTTCCCCTCAGCGCGGTGTCCAGCATCTTCGGCATGAACACGGTGGATATCCGCGATATGGAGCAGGGGCAGTGGGCATACTGGGCCGCGGCGATACCGATTACTATCTTGGTGATATTCCTGGGTCTACTCTTCACCGGCGAGCTGGGGAATTTGGCTAGGTGGGTCCATAGAAAGGGGCGACGTGTAGGGTATCATGAGATTCCATACAGGGATGATAGCGAGAGTTACACATCATAGGGTCTATGTAGTAGTGATGATAAGTTGTGGGTACGAATCAGCCTCCACGGCTTTGGAAGTGCTCGCCACTCCTAATACTCCTCAAACCTTGCAAAATGCAGGGCAATCTAGCATACCTGATCAGAGCACTCGTTTCACAGTGGCTGGCAACAACTCCTTCAGAGCGAGGCGAATCAGAGTCTCAGTTTGGCGAACTAGTGGAAATGTGATATAGCGACTTAGAGCTTAGGAAAACCTTGTTCTTGTTTTGGGTTGGGCCCGAGGAGGAGCAGAAAGTTGATTGCCAAGCCTGAGGTACATGTAGCCTCGTTAGTTCCTGCTCGTCCCAGGGCCCCAGGAAATCTCACATCTTGCCATCCCTTCCTAGACTCGATTCCAGGCAGGTAGGAGGGAGGGGTAGATGGGAGATTGAGTCTTCGAAGAACAGATGCATCTTCTGGCACTCCGCACATAGGTTGCTCCCACTAGAGTTAATAGCGCAGGCGTACCTCACTGCCTTCACTCATTCATCCAAGAACAGGGAGGAGCAACGCAGGTCAAGGTCTCACAGCGCCGAATGCGCGCCCGGGGCGCCCAGGCAACGGAATCGAAGGTAAATAACTCGTTATTGAAAAATTTTACTCACCCCGAAGGACCGCCATTCTGTTACCGAAACAAAGAAAAAAAAATAGAAAATAAAAAAATTAAATCGAACGTCAGAACAACCACACCTCGACTGTGCTACCTCCATAGAATTTGAACACGATCCCACAAATCCGATGTAGTCTCGGCTCCCTGAGTTGAATATACTCGACGAGGCTCTCAGAAAGTTCATACCGGAGCCGTTGTTTCCCCAGGCCAACGTCGCGATCGGTGGCCCCCCCGTCCAGAAACAAGCTACTATGTCGCCTGCCCCGGGAAATCCGCCGCCTAGTCATCGTTGAGGCTTTCATGAACCGCACGTTCCACATGGATCTTATTCGCGCCTGACCACCCGCCTGGCCCGCGCTTTCCGGGACGTCCCCATCGCATAGAAACTACCTAGCCCATCGTACTTGGCAGGTTTTGGGAGAACACATTTCAAAGTAGTGGGGGTGGGTGTGCCACAAACGTAAATGTGTGGGGGAGGGGGAGGGGGAGAGGGGAATCTCCATCTTCTGACGAACGAGAAGTATGGTAACTGGGTAAGGAGAAGATAGAGGTGAAGAATAAGGAGCGGTTCCTTGTTTTGTGTTCTACCTGGATCTCGGGATAGGTCCTGTCTTGCCGTTGAGACGATAGACGTGCTGTAAGGGAGGAATACGTTTCATATGAGAAGGGGGTATCTCGTCCTCGACCTCGAGTAACATTACGGACCGTCTGACTGCCATCACGAATGTCGACCTCTACTGGGTCGAGGTTCTGACTCTAGAGTAGATTGAATGTCATTCATACGCTGAAGCGGGCGAGTTCTGTATCATTCTTTGTGATCTTCAGTTCCGGAGCCTGAGACGCCTGGGTCTATCATTGCACGACGAGCTAGGTCGCTGGAGCCCATAGGCCGTCGAAGTGATATACCGGCGCCCGACTGACGAGTGGACGTGGTATGGCCGGGGGTTCTTAGGACCTCTTTGTGCTGGTAGTCGATACTACCCTAGTTAATACAGGTTGAAAAACTCAAATCGGCCTTCCGATCCTGTGACGTAGGGCCCTAGCTCCCGAGTGAATGGCAATGGTAGCAGATTTCCGGCCTATCCGGCAACGATCTGCATGGGGCCAAAAAGTTCAAGCCTCTCTCAACCACTATATGTCCGGTCGCCGGAGCAGCCCGGTCGTTCCCACACCTGCCTCCCAAATCCTAGCGTCATCCGCCGCCAAAATGATCCCCAACGGCGCTAAAAGGGAAAGGTATGCTCCTCTACGGGGTACGCGGGGACGGTGGCAAACTCTTTCCCACCGACGTGCGGCCAGCTGCCCCACCTCCACAGCCGATCCATAGCCAAAGCTGCATAAGACTCGTCCTAGGCTTGTCCCAGTGGAGCAAACTCCAGAAAAGCTTAGAACAATGCCAGAAGGAACCTTTTCGGCCCTTTTCTGCTGGGGTTCGTAATGCACGTGCAGGGAGCGATCTCACTCGCCCTCAATCTCATTTCGAAAGGGTCACATCCGGCATCAACTCGGAGACTTCCTTCCATGATCGCCAAATAGAATGAGGGATTTCTGGCTTGGCGCGATCTGATAGGCCGCCCCCTCCGGGGATGAAACCTTTTTGTGAGCGGAATGCTCTCTCGGCGCCGAGACCGATGGCGAATATCGAAGGATGCGGCTCGTAGCTATTGCGGCTCAGAATACCAGGATGTCCTGCCACGCCCCTTTGGCAGACGCCACATCGCCGTTCCTCCCCATAACTGTCCTTCTCAATGGATAAGCCGGCATATTCCAGGGTTCGCCTATGGTAGATTAGGAGGGACGGTCTAGGCGGGCGCCGCGATCAGGGCGCTGCCGTGAGGATCGCACGCGCGAGGAATGTGGATCGGCGCCCCAGAGCCTACCGGAAAGCGAAAGAAATTGTCGCAGAGGTCGGGATAACTATCAGACCGGCCGGGGTGACGGTGCCTCCACATGCACAGAAGCAACGCTTTGACGAATATGGTGTAAAGCGCCGGACTAGGACCACCCCAAGTCGAGAAGCTCCGAACTTCCTTGGACGCCCCACCCCCCGCGCTCGGCGCTTCTCTTCCTCAGAACGCTAGTGAAGTGGGGGAAAGGTGGGGAAGGATTGGGGGAGAAACCATGGTTCGCGGGGACGAGATGAGCGTCGGGCCGTGTTTGGCTTTCCCTCCAACATCAATCCCCCTCATCCAGTTTCCGCTAGGTGTCGCCGCAGGGTGGCAGTGCGAGTGGATATGCTTCCGAGGCATACGTTGGCGGCACGACAAGCTTTCTAGTAACGCCGAATATATCAACGAGCTCTCCCTCCCCTCACGAGATGGCCCACTTCAAATGACCGGTATAAAGGGATTGTGCCCACTGTTCCGTAGTGGAGACGGTTCCTCAAGTTTGGTCCAACCCCAGATTCCCCGGGCAGTCCTCTCGCCTTCTCCGCATCACTTTCCACGTCCCTGTACCACGCCGTCAGCGTTGATACCCAACACCTTCCGTTCGAGATCCCAACATTATGGGCCTTCTCAAGACTCTCGCCCTCACCGGGCCTAAGGAGGAGGCGGGCAAGACGTGGCCCGCCATCGTCGTGGGCCTTTTCGTCGCCTTTGGCGGTGTGCTATTCGGGTGTGTTTCTCCCCAAGCCCGTCATGGACCCGTGTTTGTGCAATCTCATTTAACTGACAACGTTCGCGGTTATCCAGCTATGATACAGGCACGATAAGCGGCATCTTGGCCATGCCATACTGGCAGCGCCTCTTCAGCACGGGCTACGTAGACCCGGAGGGCAACCCCAATGTCACCGCCTCCCAGGAGTCTGCTATCGTTTCTATCCTCTCTGCTGGAACCTTCTTCGGCGCCCTCGCCTCCCCCTTCCTGGCCGACCACCTCGGCCGCCGCTGGGGCTTGATCGTCTCGACGTGGGTGTTCAACCTTGGCGTCGTGCTGCACACCGTCGCCACGTCCATTCCGCTGTTTCTGGCAGGCCGCTTCTTTGCTGGCCTCGGTGTCGGTTTGATATCCGCAATGGGTAAGTTTAATTCCACCCCGGCGGCTTCCAGTTGTTTTTATCCCTCAGCTGACGGGTTCTCATTTCCCCAGTCCCACTATACCAATCCGAGACGGCCCCTAAATGGATCCGCGGCTTCATCGTCGGCGCCTACCAGTGGGCCATCACCATCGGCCTGCTCCTCGCGGCCATCGTCAACAACGCTACCTCGAACCGGAACGACTCGGGCTCATACCGTATCCCTATCGCAGTCCAGCTGTTGTGGTCGCTTATCCTCTTCGCCGGCATGTTGTTCCTCCCCGAGACGCCTCGGTATCTGATCAAGCGGGACAAAGCGGATAAAGCCGCGAAGGCGCTTAGCTTCCTTCGACGCCTACCAACCGACCATGGGGCCATTGCAGCGGAGCTGGCCGAGGTCCAGGAGATCCACGAGGCTGAGATGAGGATAGGGCAGGGTTCTTATCTCGACTGTTTCAGGCCCCCCATCCTGAAGAGGCAGCTCACTGGTATGGGACTGCAAGCGCTCCAGCAGCTGACAGGTATGTTAAACCCTTTTGTATCCTCTTTCCCGTACCTCTCCCCACTAGGTCTACATGCGTGGCTTATCAAGCCTGTACTCTTCGGTCCAAATTCCCACGAAATGCTGAACGTCTCTTTACAGGTATCAACTTTATTTTCTACTACGGGACCAAGTACTTCCAAAACTCTGGAATCTCCAGTGGCTTCATCATCTCCATGATCACCTCCTCTATCAACGTCGCGTCCACCATCCCGGGAATGTATGCCGTCGACAAGTGGGGCCGCCGACCCTTACTCCTCTGGGGCGCCGTCGGCATGTGCGTCTCGCAGCTCATCGTTGCCGTCTGCGGCACTGTGTCCTCCGGCCAGCACCCCGACGGCGAGATCTACGTCATCAGCCTGGCGGGCCAAAAGGCCGCCGTGTCCTTCGTCTGCATCTACATCTTCTTCTTCGCCTCCACATGGGGTCCGCTGGCCTGGGTCGTCACGGGCGAGATCTTCCCGCTCAAGACCCGTGCCAAGTCGCTCAGTATCACGACAGCCACCAACTGGCTGCTGAACTGGGCCATCGCGTACTCAACCCCCTACCTCGTCAACTACGGCGATGGTAATGCAAACCTGCAGTCTAAGATCTTCTTTGTGTGGTTCGGCGCCTGCTTTTTGTGCATCCTTTTCGTGTACCTTATGATTTACGAGACGAAGGGCCTTAGTCTGGAGCAGGTTGACCTGATGTATGAGGAGGTTAGCGCCGCGCGGAAGTCGGCTAGTTGGACGCCTCCAGCTTCTTGGGAGCTCGGGACGAAGGTTGAGGGCGGCAATGGTGCGTCGTTCGAGCACGAGGAAGCCGCGGTTGAAGGCCGTACCCCAGAGAAGAACTGAAGTTAGAAGCATTCGTGCCAGGAATATACGTGGGCAACTAGACATACATAGAATATCAAGCTATTTCGCGAATAAGCTACTCTCCAACTAGAGTCAGTCCACACTTGTGCCATTGCAATTGTTAATATCTATTCTATTACCCTTCCATCTGCATTCCCACACCTCTTAGACATTCGCAGAAGTAAAAGAATCCAGGGATCCGATCTTTACAAATCCCCATTGTTCACGCTAAGCAAAGTGTCTGTTGATATTATGTACGTCCGCAGTCCTGCGGTGGCTGGCACTGTGGGTACCGGAGCGTGGATTAGGGAGAAATTACTTTCCAAGCCGAGATTGGTCCTAATCCCGAGCGGCGTTCGTGTTGGGTACACCATAACCATTGCCTGCTTGCGTTCATGAGGCCTGGCCGATCCTACTAGTGGGCGGCGGAATCGGCCTCTGCGATGCTGGCCTCTGGATGGGAGAACTCCATTCTTGACCGATGGCAGGAGGTGGTAGCTCCAGATCTCGCATTTCCGACGTCGGTCCGGGAACACCAAGCAGCGGAGATCCGGAGTTCCGGCCAGCAGACGCAGGCGATCTATGCACTGTCATCTCCCGTTCCGTAGCCCACGTGCTACCGCCATGCACCGCTTTGTATGACGCGTCCTTTTCTTTCTCTGCGAGGCGGAAAAGTCGGTCTCCGGGTTTCATTATATGGTACATGGCGAGATAGGAGATGACCTGGAGGCCGAGGCACAGCGCAACAAGTGTCGGATAGATAACCCTGCCGTTCCGCTGCCGCTCGTCGACAACATCGAGTATGACGAATGCATCGTGAAAGCCTCGAGAGTAGACCGCCGACCTAGTTACAAGTTAGTCCACTCTTCCATTGGCCGTTCAAGGGCGAATAGGAATGAGACTTACCAGCACCAGCAGGTATTGAAAATGCCAATTGACGAGAGTATCACAATAGTCACGACCGGAATCGCGACGAATGCGTCCTTAAGAACCACGAGATACCACGCAGCCCTCCTGCTGGGGACTTTGTTTAGCAGGTAGGTCAACGCGGGGCTGAGAAGTAGACCGCTACCAAGCCCGATGACCCACAGAGTCCTGCACCCCAGCCCAACGTTCGGGGTCTCGTACAGAATGATAAACGCACACACGGTGGCGATGATAACAGGGAAGGATGAGAGGGAAAGCAGATACAGAGACGACTTGTCCGGCCCACCCCGGCTGGGCACGAGGTGTTTGTCCTTCCGGTAGGAGTAAACGCTTCCGTTCCATGGTTGGGAGTCGAAGTATTCGCTAAGGGGGTCCGCCTTCCTCTCTGACTTGATCTGGCGAGCCCGGGATGCGAGGTGTGGCGAGTTCGGGAAGTAGTGCAGGTCCCGCTTGCGGCCCTTGACTGTCCGGAGGTAGCGCTCCACAATCCGCAGGCAGGTCCGGCGGCTTGTGAAGCCGCTAAGGGTGTTTCCGAGCAGCACGGCCGACACAATCCAGGAGAGGAACATGGCGGTGCCGATACGTCCACCAGGCTGGCTCGACTGCTCGCCGCCGATCCTGGGGTGGAGGGAGGCGATCACTGTCCAGAGGTAGTTCACAATGACGACTGCCGTCCGGAGGGTCTCGTTTGTACGAGAGTCGGCCAGCTCGTCCGCTGTTTCCGCTAGGATATAGTCCATGTCTTCCCTCGACAACTGGGCAGCATTCTCATGCATGACTTCATCTAGGTCACCCTGGGTCGCGTGCACGTTCTGAGCCAACTCCTCGAACGCAGCTAGCAGCGCAGCGTATGACCTAGCCATCATATCCTCGTCCGGTCTAGACCGCGTGTGCCGGAGCGCAATGTGGTAGAAACGGTTCCAGATCTCAGCCTTGGTCAGCAGCGACCACATACTGTCAACGGGGTCCCCGATGTAGTGCAATATGACAAGAAGGCGGTTCACGTGCCCGACCTTGGGGAGGTGCAGGTTGCCGATCATTAGGAGGACGGGGAACAGCCAGGTGAGGAGGCGCGGCCACATGTCGTCGTATAGGTCGAAGTCGGGGTTCGCGCACTCTGACTTGCAGCCGTGGATGGTGAGCTGGAGGTTTCCTGGGTTGGACATGTAGTGGGTCCCGTTGAAGTGGAATATGGCGTTGTCTGGTGCTAGAGACTGGTTCGCGAGGCGCGCATGGATGTCCCTGTCGCAAGCCTTCAGGTCGACGGCTAGAGCCCCCACCACGAGGGCGATGACAGAGGAAAGCTGGGCGAACATACTAGACTAAAAAACTTGCGATTGCTTTTTGTTTGCTATTTCCCCTGTTTCACTGAGTTTTAGATGTTCATATTTGCTAGCCGCGAAGGCCAGGTCGTGGAAAACGCGATGGATAGAGAAGCATTATCAACGGTGTGCAAAAGCTCAGTCACTCGCAACGGGCTAAGGACTTCTACCATTTATGAGGACTGCAAAGTGAGAAGGCTCTGAAATCTCATCGAAGCGGCCGCCTCGTTTTCCTAGCCGCCTGCATTTAAAGCTTGCGGTCCGCAGCAACGTCAGGTGGTATGTCTGAAAACAACATCATCCCGGGCTTACCTTCCCCCTGTCTATACGCTCGAGACTCCCGATACAGCATGCATTCTCCACATAAGTTTAAGTTTATGTTGAATAGAGTCTATTAATAGCTGGCTCAAGCAGCTTGGCTATTCTTGACATACCTAGAGAGTGCCCGACAGCTGCTAGACACCGCAGATTTTCTGGGGAAACCGGGGAAGTTGGGTGATGCACCACTGGGAGTAGCGAATGGGGTCTCAGTCAGACGCAGGCATGGGGTGCACGGCTGCGCGGTGCGCGGGCAGCCGAAAGTGGACTTGGGCTGGTCCCCGGAAAGGGGTTGTGCTGTCGAACCTCTCGGTCGCTTTCTTGGAGCGGCATGGGCCATCGACGGCGCCTCATTCGTCGGTGCATCTCGAAGGCGGACCGCAGCAAAATTGGGCCGGCACCCCGAATGTCTTATAAACAACAGGAGTCCCAGAGCTGAGCCCCTCGGAAAATATTGGAAATATTGGAAAACGCAGGCCTCATCGCACTATCGAAACAGAGTGTGGCGCAGAGGTCAGTAGGCACTGTTTGCTCCCCCGAAAGGGTCGCCAACTTGTTGGACCCGCGAAGGCCAAATGAGTGCAATTCCCAGACAGTGGTGCATAATAGGCATCGCGGAGGTTGTCCCACTCCTGTTATGCACACTGGAGGCCGTAGGTAGATGGTTTCGGGCCCACAGACTGATTAACTCACCAGATAATCCACAAATTACCGTGTCTGTCGAAAGATCGTGACGTCGATGCCTAGGACTTTGATTGAGCTTGTCCGAGCGAGATCACCGAGGGCTGGATAATCTGTGACGGGCTGAGCACAGGGCGGACGCCCACCCGCGTGTCCTTGTGGCGCTATTCCTACTTTGTAAACCGACGCCGCAATGGCGTCTGGGGCACGCGCACCCACCACCCTGAGAATTTCTCCCAAGGCCGTTGCGACAAAAGCCCGTTAGATTGTTATTCTGTCCGATCTGACTCACCTCTCCTCATGAATTCATAGTTCGCAGAACATCTTGCCCTCCCCTGCCTTTGTAAGCCCGATCCTATCGCCGGTGTCTAGACAGCAGTCTCTATCATTCCAGGGCCTGAGGAGTCTCGGCAGAGCCTAAGGTGTACCTCTGTCCCGCATGACCCTGCACGGCCGCGACGGATTACATCTCGTCATTCCCTTGCCACCACAAGGAGAAAGATGCACCTTTGTGCAGAAACTTTATCGCAAAGCCTCCCGAGTTCCTCTCTCCGTTCCGTGGACATGGCAGGCCCTCGCGATTGCTGCGGGCTCTTTTTGGCGAAAGCCACTGGTCACGTCGTCCTGAGGTAGTATCTAGGATACCAAAGGAGTCTGTGTTATCCAAAAACAAATACAAGGCATGCCACTTGAGCCGGGGTGGAGTTAGTGTTGGGTTGTCCTGGTAAGAGTGCAGCTTGCGTTTGAGAGGGGGTTTGGAGTGTCCAGACAAAAGGGTATACTCATATGGACCCCGTTAGTCCAGAAGGGCGATACGTTTACATTCTCCGCCGTAGCTTCACGACACCGTACGTTCACCTTACATCGCTTTGCATGTTAGACACCCGTCATATGGACAATGTCCCGGGTAAGGACTTTCTGCTTTTACTTCGCCGAGTCCGTAAAGACGTTCCGAACACGTCTGTAAAGCAGGGCTGGACGGAAACACGCCGCCCACCTAATTTGAAATGCATACGGAATCTATAGGTGAGTACCGCACTGCCGACCGCATAGTCGACATTGCCGTCATCAATGATATTGAGAGCCTCGGGTTTTGCAGGTCCCCAAAAACTGCCCTGACACAGGGGATCCGTATGCCCCGGCTCTAAAACACCTGACAGAAACCTTACAAAATGGACCGGCCCCTAAAGGGATAATCAAGCCACAGGGTTTGGAACAGGTCTAATGATGCGTGCCTTGCCTAAATAACTATATAGAAAAGCCTTTCTCTCTATAGGCGTGACGACGAATAGACCAGAAATACACGCATTTCCCGTCTCCCGATTGCACGTTCCCTCAAAATCTAGTAATACAATTACATCAAGACGTTAGTACCAGCTTCTTAGATGGAAATGGGGTTTTCACCGCCCTAATATCGTTTCTCAAGCCCCATAGGAGTAGCATCTGTTCATAATTGTCCCTGGCCCTGATATCAGCTGCATTCTCGAGCAGAGACTTCACCACGGCCTCGTGGTCGCTCTTTGGGGCCCATAAGAGTGGTGTCCGTCTATCGATGTACTTGGCCTTTATTTCAGCTCCATTCTGGAGAAGAAAATTCACCACAACCTCGTGACCACTCCTCGGGGCCCAGAAGAGTGGTGTCTGTCCATAAACGTCTCCGGCCTCGATGTCAGCTCCATTCTTGAGGAGAGACTTCACCACCTCCTGACCGCTCCTTGAGGCCCATAAGAGTACCGTCTGTCTATATAAGTCCCTGGCCTCGATTTCAGCCCCATTATGGAGGAGTGACTTAACCACTGTCTCGTAGCCGCTGTTTGAGGCCCATATGAGTCGCGTCCGTCCAACCATGGATCTGGACTCGATGCCAGCTCCATTGTTGACGGGAAACACCTCCACCACCTCATGGCCGTTTTCTATGGTAAGATCCAATAGGTGAGTATCGGCTGGAAGTCTCTTAAGTCGGTTGCAGTGGTTAGATTCTGGAGGCGTTGGGCGGCCGGGAGGTTCCCTGATTCGTCCCTCGTAAATCAATCGTGCAGGTAGTCGGCCTCGGAAGGAAGCTCGATGCAGAGGCCGTTTAACAGGTTTTCTAATGCCTAGCAGTCGCGTTTGTTCATTTCCTACTGGGGTTCTGTAGAAATATGCCTAACGGAGCCGGCTGTTCGAATCAAAATATCACACACAAACCTCACAGGTATTACAGGTCTCACATACGTAAAGCTCGAATCAGGTTCGAAGGGGACTAGGCTATGTATTTATTCTTTCATATAGAGGGGGTCGGCCACCCCGGTAGTGTTGAATCCAGAGGTAGGGGCCCGCCTGATGGAGTCGGCTACGCGGACAATGGTTCGAGACCTCGCAGTGATCCCGTTGCTTCCAAATAAATTATATCACAGACCTCAGTGTTAAGAACATAACTAACCCATACTCAAATGTCTTACTCTCTCGACTTCTCTACGTTCTGCCCTTTTAAATGGAATAGTGATGTTGAAGTGACGACGTCGGCTCCCATCTGATGTCTTGACGACTAGGATCTTCCGTTGCATGACCCGACGGCGTCGAACGAGGGGTTATTAAAGGCTCTCAAGTTTCCTAATTTCGGTTATAGTGTGGCTCCAAGGAATGCTGCCATTCCAGACCCATTTCAGAGACACTGAGACAAGGGAATAATATATCCGGGGTCATCATGTCTAGTCTGTTCTTTTTGGTCGTTCAGCTTCTGACGCCAGGCTGGCTTCTCTTCTAGATTGTCCCTTTATCCTAAACTATTACTTTAACCTGGAGCACTTTCGAATATAGCTCTTTCCAAAAGACAGGAACAACCTAGACGTTGGCACCGGCATAACAAAGCCCAGATGTCACATGTGGTAGAATAGGGAGTCACGACTACCATCGCAGTATGCTAACCTATGGACAAAGAAAAGTGAAACCCAAGTTGGAGTTTGCCATTATTATAGAGCTAGTTGAAGGTCCTCCAATCGACCATCTTGTATCGTCAGCTCACATCACGGAGTATCCCTGTCCAGGTTCAATGGTAATCAACGCTTTCTCTATGGGTGGTTAGCACTGTGGGGCGTAGAGTGAGTCGGCGGAAAGGGGGCGCACTAGTCACGCGCAGGACCCCTCAGTCGGATCCCGCCAGGATATGTTCAAGGCGATAGAAACATCGTCCAGAACAAGCTCGTCTACAATGGCACGAGATGCGGAATGTGTTCATGTATATAGAAAAAAAAATAGGACACCAGTGTTGTAGTGCGAGATTTCTTACCCCGTCGCCCTACAGAACCTTAAGTACACCCTACAGGTCGAACTACTGGAAGGTTGCGTGTCAGTTTTCCCTCACTTTCAATCGCTTGCAATATCTTACTCGTGGATATGCCCCTGTCCTAGTAGTCTGCATCGTAGTGCGGAACGTTGCGACGGATGATCTGGAGATGCACCTTCAGAACACCTCGCTAAATGTCGGGGCCATGAAGTCTCCATGGCGCTACTGCAGAGCCCTAGTAATGATGAGCGATGGTTGTAGCAGATTACGGTTACGGAAGGGCGAGACCATGGCCAGGCCGCGATACTGGGGATCAGCCTGGTCACATATTTGCACTCAATACCGCGGAGCTTGTCAACTGTTATTTCCGAATTGCACTCGATATGCGCAGCTGCATACCATCTTCTAGCAAGTCGGGTCAAAGATTCCGCCGATTAACGATACGACGGATTTTGATTTACATTTTCGGCTTAGGCCAGTGGGTAAATCTCCCGTTGCGACCTATCAAGGCGCTTAGGCTAACCAACTCCGGACATATATCCGACGAACCCTTCCCGCCCATAGATAGCAAAACCTCGGCGCATGCGCTTCTCTCCTCTCAGCTTCAACTCTCACACCGACCACCCCATGCGGTCTCCACGCTCATTCCTCCACCTGGCCACGGCCTTCCTGCTCCTCACGAGCGCGGAAACCCGCAGGGGCGGTGGCTCCTCTGGTGGCGATTCCGCTGGGGACGGCGACGGCGACTCTACAGGGGAGAGTGGCGGCACAAGCAAGTGTGTCAACACAGGCCACCTCCTCCTCGACGACCTCATCCCGCGGCGCTTCGAGAACTACACCGCCGACGCGAACTTCGGCGGCTCCATCTTCCTCGGGGAGGCGACGCTCGACTTCGGAGTCGAGCAGGACAAGACGACGTGCGACAGGGACAGCTCTGACATTTCTTCCCCAATAAAGCTGCTCGCGGCCGCGTGGATCGGGCCAAACGCACCGTGGCCTGCGGGTGGCTCGAATACATTCGTGCTGGGCTTCAAGGCGTGGCAGTCGGATCATTCGTTAGAAGAGATTCAGTCATCTTATGATACGTGCAAGCTTACTCCCGATACTATATATTTTGTGTCCACCGCGTGGTATTCCTACACGTATCCGAACCAGGAGGACGTCGGGCAGCGGGATTCAATTTCTCTGGAGGTTTCGCCGTCGCCGAATGATACTTCAGCTATACTGCTGGAGGGGAAATATGTGGGCGGTCCGCAGAATACGTGGAGCAATATATCGATCGCTGATTGGAACTCGGACGAACTTGTGTTCCCCGATGGAACGTGCCCGACATATGAAGACGTTGGCGATAACATTCCGATCGGGACGAAGATAAACGGCACGCTTACGAACGACACGTTATCCTTGACGGTCGAGGGCGTGATGGCGAATGTTATAGCTGGTGTGAACATCAACTTTAGCGTCGACTTCCGCGGCTCCTTTAATAAAGATAACTCAACGCAGGAGCTGAACGTTAGGCAGGATGAAAACTCGCTCCTGGATTGGGTTGAGGTGGATGGAACAGGCAAAATGGCGGCCGTTTCGATACCTGTCCTCCTTACTATTGTCGCCAGTTTTGCGCTGCTTTAACCCTGCGAATAGTTACAGTGGACAGCATTCACGTATTATCGGTTGATCCAGGGCCTCTGTGATACAGCTCGGGGGAAGATGTCGAAAATTTCGACATGTGAAACTTGTAGTAAGACGCTCACGAATACCTACAAGAATTGCAAACAAGAGCTGCTCCACGCATAGGTGGGACAGTAACTTAAGAAGGTAGCTGTACTGATCAGGGATATGCCAAAAATGGGTCTAATGCCGTCGTGTTCAATCAACGCTGCAAGTCCTGTAAATGAAATCGGCCAGATCATGCCCAACAAGGACTCGTACGTTGAATGTGTCGCATACCGGGTTAGGAGTTGGGCAGGTGTTAAGATAGACCCGCAGCACTATGGCGGGAAAACAGTCCACCACATGAGCGTGACCTCTGCGAGAGCTGTGTAAGGCGGGTTATTATGGGCAGTGGTCGAGTTGCGAGGCATAAAACAGTGGGCAAAATATGGGGTCGTTGCGAAAGTCCGAGGCTTTCCCTGGTAATAATCAATTATATTCTTGCTACTATCTTACTCATCTATTTCCTGTACAGGTAGGACTCAGCTATGGGAGCGTTCCTGCGCCAAAGGCTAGTAAAACACAATGCTTCTCATTCTGTTCTATCTCGGCATGCATATTGGGGCGATGGGGCGTTTTGACCAGCGAGAACCAAGTAGCAAGGTGCCACGTGGACTCGCGCGAGGGAAGGAAACGCACCTTGAATTCATCAGGACTTCATCTGCGATAATCCAGATCCAATCACTGAATCAGCAACTAGGTGTTACAATTCGTCGGTAGGGATGGGGTCGCTCTGCACACACTCATTAAGTTGATAGAAAGCATGCTAATTTGTTGAATGAGGCTAAGAGTACCGAGCAGGGATGAAGTAACTTGTCCTTATTAGGGTGGGGTCATCTCGCAGCATTCTTCTTAAATGCTCACGTTCTGTGTGTATAATTCCTAAGAATGTAAGGACGCAGTCTTAGAAGTTGAATATCTAGCCCTAGGCTAGTAGAAAACACCGCCGCCTAAAGGATAAGCTCTTGAAGGCAGTGAGTCATTACTACGGCTTTTGAGGCTGGGGCAACGTTTCCGCCTTATCCTGCTGCGTTCTCTTACATCTTCGCGAGGACTGTATCTGACACGTTGAAAACGACGCATTGCTTCTTGAGGATATCAGTCGGTTAAACAAAAAGATAAACATTAAGCCCTTGAAGTCCGTGTAACTCGTCCAGGAAACTCAGAACCCGAACAGTAACGAAGCAATTCCTAGCGCCGTTGAAACCCCCGCGTTCGCGAGCCTCGCCGCATCCTCCACGCTCCCTGGACTACCCCGGCTCCCCAGTTGATCCGTGATTCCGAAGTGCTTCGCCAAGCTAAGACGCCGCCGGCCTCGTCCCGTCCTGATGTCGTCGACCAGTTCCACGAATAAGCTGTCTCTCAGCAGGTTCGTGACGAGTTGCTCGGGAGCGATGGGGATGCTCGCGAATGAGACCATGTTGAAGCAGTGGGCCAACAGGGCGTAGGCGGCGTGCATGTCGAGCGTTGAGTCTTGACGGACGCACTGGCCGAGAACGAGCTTAGCGAGGAAAACGGGGAGAGTGACACGGCCCATAAGGCGGGGGGGTTGGTAGGCTGTGGAGGTCGGGGAGGTGGTCGCGGGGATGTAATAGGCCGTGCAGTCTGTGCAGTACACGACGTTATTGCCACCTGGAGCAGTGGTTAGTGTCGCCTTGGGGCAATTTCTAACTACGGAATTAGAGAACGCCACAGGGAACTCTTTCCCGGCGCTAGTAGAGCCGGACACTTACAGTGATACACCGTCGAACATCGATGCCTCTCCGCCCCTCGAAACGTAGGGCGCACGTACTGTAGATATGCCTCGTTAATCTTATTCAACTCGACTCTTATTGTCTTGTCCTCCCAGAATCTGATCAATCCCGTCGACTTCTTGTTACGCTCTACAGTAAGAGAGTCGTGAACCGCATTAAAAAGGATCACGTCGTCCGGCACTATGGGTGTCGCTGATTTAGGAATTTTGAACTGCTTTCCGAGGACCTCGACAGATGCGGCGCGAGAAGGGAAGTCTTTAAGGAGTTTGCGAGCTTGTTTCTTCGTGATTACGGTGCGGGGTGTCTTGTGCAGCATGAGGGCGCCCTTGTCGGAAAAGATCCAGTATTCCTGGGTTGCGGCGTCGTATATATAGGGGACATCGGAGGAGAACGGGATTGGTTCGGTGAGGTCCCAGGGGTTTATTTGGCGGAGGTCGGGCTGAGGGCCTTCGGTAGGGAGTGTGAGAGTGAGGGGGGTTAAGTTGAGGACCGAGGTCCACCACGCCCGTACGGCGGGTTTTCCATCTGTGTCAAGTGATATATCCGTGTCCTTTTTTTCTTCATCTTGAGGTCGCCCCATCTCCACTCTTGTTTCCTGATGTCTTGGGTGCTGCTGGGATCTATGACGATTGCCGACACGGAGATCAGCTCTAAGGCTATGCTAAAGAGATAAATCGATATAAAACATTATAATCGAACGTCTGTTGCTTATAGGTAAAGTGTTAGAGAACTGGAATGAGAACACAACAAGAAAGATGTGGGAGATATTTGTCTGTTTCCAGGGGCTTGACAAACCAATAGGAATAGTAAGACCGGACGAATAACTCGCCGATTCGCCGGCTTGGCCTATCTAAAAGCTCTCGCCAAGGCTATCCAGACGCGTCACGCGGTCATATATTTCGAGAAGATAGGGCTTGGTGTGCATGATGTGTCCAGAAACTCAAAATTACAACTTAGCGTCTCTTTCATTTTGAATATAGAGCACATAGCAGATCAAAATACACTACCCTAATTTCAAATCTCGCTCGCGCCGAAACAAGCAGCGAGACGAGGGCAACATAAGTCTCACCCAACCTGCCATACTGCCCTCCATTTGTCGTAATCATCGAGTGTTAGATGCTTCAGTCTCTAAAAGGAAGGTCACTAGATTCAAGCAAGTCAACGTTGAGCCAGCCGTTGTGGTATAAATCGTTAAAAGAATAGACAAGAAAGAGCGGAAGAAAGGGATGGTGAAGCCAGGTCGTGACGAAGACATAAGCAACGATACCTTCCTTCATTACGAACATGGAAGCAGTTCAAGTAGGATGTATGTGACCAAGTTGTCAGTCTCAATTAGAGTGAACGAAATTCTATTGGTAGAGAGAGACACTATCTCCGCAAATTGCGGCACATCCGCAAGGAAGTGCTAGGCCTGCCTCACGTAGTCACAACAGCATAATGTTACGAATAGGAAATCAGTCAGGTTCTCACAGATTAGAATTATTATCTGGAGGAACAAAACTGTTAGAATAAAGGTGTTCGCCTATTCTGCTAAACTATTAGTTATAGGACATACCAACTTCTACAGTTATACATACCTCCAGCTTAAACTGGTATAGCCATCAATAAACCACCTAAGAATTTGGGCGCCATACCTCTCTATGGCCATTTACCGGTTTTAGGTCCTTACGAGCCCACATGAGGCTCAAAAAAAGACACAAACTGAGTGGGCGCAGGGTAGCCGGCCCGCGTGATAAGCGTATGCTCTTCCCCGCTTCCCAGGCGGTTACCCTTACACTCTCTTAAGCATTCGAATCCGGACAGGGTTACACGTAGAGCCCCTCGGGATCTCGTCCTCCGTTTATCAGCCCTGTAGGTAGTTAGCCTCGAAAGGATGCTCGATCTAGAGGCCGTTTCAACTGGTGGTCTAATGTCTAATGGTCTGGTTCTCTCGCTTGTCCGGCACTGGGATTCCGTAGATATGCGCCCAGCAGGGTCAGCCGTTCGAATTAAGCCATCGTACACATGGCTCACGGGTTTCACACTCACATAACTCTGGCCGGATCCTCCGGAATACGATATCCCCCATTCATTCATGTAGAAGGGGGATCGGGCCCCCTTTTCTTATACGCGGGCTGTGTTGAACCGGGCCTCCCCAAATTAGGGACCCACAAATTACCGAAAGAACGGACAAAGAAACGTCAACGGGCTGAGCCGCCCTGCCCTCACACAGTACCTAACGAAGAGCCTAGATACATTCTTGCTAGACTTATATGGGTCTATAAGGACCGCCTACTACCTCAAACCTAGGTTCAATAAAAAGCTTCAATACAACCAATTCCCTCACACCTATACACATACACCTGCCCATGCCAATTCAAAACCTAACAGAAAACTAGTAGTGTTTCGTTTCATGTCAAAGAATTCTTATGCGCATTACTTTCATTCCTAGTCGTACGAATAATCAATCAAAGGGGGATGGCAAAAGGGTCGATAAAGGGCCTCGTTGTCTGGCCATGTAATAGCTAGAAACATGATTCGAGCCGATAACTTACGGTAAACCGCAGACTGAGTGTGAATCTTGAAAGGGGAGGGCTAGCAAGTATGTCTTGTGGAGGGAAGTCGGAATAAGGTCTCCAAAAAAAGGTCAGAACTTTGCACACAGAGTACTGGTAGAATAGCGGGGTATTCCAATTAAAGATTTGCGGACTTCACTATATCCACAATACTGTTAAGGATCAGAAGTGTCGATACACCGCTGTGGGCTACAAAACGGCCTTACTTCGCCTGTAAACCTTTTAACATTAAAACAGTGGACGCTAAACCTGAACAGTATTTTATCGCCATCATCCGAGGAAGCCGGGAGCTGACCACATCGCCACGAGTGTATAACACTTCCGAGCTTTAACCATCCGAAAAATCCTCTACATGACCCCGAAAAACCATCCACTTATCCGGTAGTAGATGCCGGGAGAAGTGGAGAGCTTGGTGGGGGAAGCGGGGTTCTTAGCGCCTGTTCGCGAGGAGATATACCGAGGGGCGAGGGCCACGATTAATACTCGCCGGGCCGCAGAAGTGATGGGCAAACTATAATTAGGCCCAAGTTCTAGCTTCGTTGCCCATCTTGCAGGCTAGTTTCGTTCACAGAGCAGAATTCCGAAATGGCGTTCCGGCCGGTTAACCTGCGATTCGAGCACCACCTGCCCCTCCCGGGCACGCTCTCTACCCTCGGGATTGGGGAGTCTCGGCCTCGCATCTCGTGGCAGCTGGAGAATCCGCCAGAGAACTTTCAGCAGACGACATACCACTTGGAGATCCTACGAAGGGGTGAACCTTCGTCAGCCGCGTCGGCTAACTACTCAGAAGAGATCCACAGCGCAACCTCGACGCTTGTTTCATGGCCCGATTCCCAGGCGTTGTCCTCTCGTGAGGGCGCTTATGTGCGTGTCAAGGTTACTGGAGACACTGCGTCGGAGTGGTCGGAGTGGGGCTATGTCGAGGCGGGCCTTCTCTCTCGGGCTGACTGGACCTGTTCACGTATCTCAAACCCGCCTTATGCCTCATCAGAAGCCCCCAGCCCTTCAGCGCTCTTCAACAAGGCCTTTCGTGTCAACAGCGGCGTCAAGAAGGCACGTGTGTACATCACATCCCAGGGTGTCTACGACCTTCGCATTAATGGCAAGGCTGTCTCGAAGGACTTTATGAACCCCGGCTGGACGAATTATCAACACCGGATTCTCTACCAGGTGTACGACGTCGTGGACAGCCTAGACCAGGGTGACGACAACTACGTGACGATTGAGCTTGCGGAGGGCTGGTTCACCGGCCGGCTGGGCTGGGGGAAGGGCGTGAGCAACTTCTACGGCGACCGCAACGCAGTCATGGCGCAGCTCGAGATTGAGTACGGCGACGGGAGTCGCGAGGTTCTCAACACCGACGACAGTTGGCGGGTTACCAAGGGGCCCTCCACCACAGCAGAGATCTACGATGGACAGACATTTGATGCCCGCCGCGCGAAGCTCATCCGGGAATCTCTCAACAGCGGCTTGGGCGCCGCCATCTTTGGGCCAGTTGAGGTTCTGGACCCTCTCTCGGAGAGCACAGAGCTCGAGGCAATGGATAGTGCGCCTATGCGCCAAATCGAAGTTACCGCCCCTGTCAATCAGTTCACAACGCCCTCCGGCAAAAGGATCCTTGACTTTGGCCAGAACCTAGTAGGCTACGCGCGCATCAAAAGCGTTACTGGGCCAGAAGGGCATACCATAACACTCAAGTTCGCCGAGGTAATGGAGAACGAGGAGCTCGGGACACGACCTCTAAGGGCCGCTAAGGTAACGGACCACCTTATCCTAGCCGGAACGGGTGAAGAATTCTGGGAGCCGAACTTTACCTTCCACGGCTTCCGCTACATGCAAGTGGAAAACTGGCCTGAAGGCAACGATCTCGCTAAGAATATCGAGGCGGTGGTGGTTCACACGGATATGGCACCTACTGCGACTTTCACTTGCTCGAACGAGAGCCTGAACCAGCTCTACAAGAACATCACCTGGTCCATGAAGGGGAACTTCACCGGCCTACCCACAGACTGTCCCCAGCGTGATGAGCGCCTAGGTTGGACAGGTGACATCGCCGTTTTCTCGCCAACCGCAACCTTCTTGTACGACTGCACTGCATTGCTCAAGTCGTGGTTGAAGGACCTCTGGACTGACCAGAAGGACGTCGGGGGCATCCCACCCGTTGTGGTACCTAACTGTCTCCAAAAGGCAGAATTTTGGGAAGTCGTCACCGAGTGCGCGATATGGAATGACGTAGCCGTGCTCGTGCCCTGGGCACTCTACCGCGAGACTGGCGACCTAGGCATCCTTTCAGCGCAGTTCGAAAGCATGGAGACCTACCTAAAATCCATCCCACTGGACAAGAAGTTCTACACCAATTCCCTATGGTCGGATGACTCTTTCCAACTGGGTGACTGGCTTGACCCCCTTGCACCACCGGATAACCCTATGCAGTGCCAGACAGATGCTCACCTCGTGGCCAACGCGTTCCTCATCCAGAGCTTGTCCATCGTGGCACAGGTCTGCAAACTCCTAAATAAGCTAGAGGAAGCGAGCACATATACGGACTGGCATGTCCGCGCGAAAGAGCAGTTCCAGCGGCGCTACATCACACCGGCAGGGCTGGTCGTCTCGGACTCGCAGACAGCGTACGCACTAGCCATCGTCTTTGACCTCCTCGACGAAGACCAGATTCTCGCGGCTGGAGCGCGCCTCGAGCGCCTTATCCGCAAGAATAACTTCCGGATATCGACCGGCTTCGCAGGGACGCCCTACGTTCTCGAGGCCTTGGTTCGGACTGGCCATCCGCAGACGGCGTACAGGATGCTCCTGGAGACAAAGTGTCCGTCGTGGCTCTACCCCATCACCATGGGTGCTACCACTACGTGGGAAAGATGGGACAGCATGATGCCTGATGGGAGCATCAACCCGGGCGAGATGACCAGCTTCAACCACTACGCTCTCGGGGCAGTGGGGCAATTCCTCCACGAGAGGGTGGGCGGGCTGACGTGCACGGAGGCAGGGTGGAAGAGCTGCAGGGTCTACCCTCTTCCTGGTGGTGGGGTTACTAAAGCGCGGGTTGAGCATCTGGCTATCCAGGGGAGGATTGGTGCCGAGTGGGAGGTTGTGGATGGGGTATTGAAGGTGGAGGTTTGGGTCCCGGCGGGGACGGTCATGCAGGTTGTGTTGCCTCAGAGGGGATCTGTTACGGTTGGGAGCGGGACTTGGAGATTTGAGGAGGCGTTTGGGGGGTATGAGTGGCCGCCGGAGAGAATCACGGGGTTGCCGAATGGGTTGGCGCTGGATGAGATCATGAGGCAGGACTAAGGTAGTGTCCGCCTGTGATGATGTCTTAAGCCATAATCGGATGGAATCTTTAATTGTTTGCTGGGAATTCATAATCCCCATTTGCAGGGTCAAAGTAGGGAACACAATAAAGAGCACGACAAGCGCGAGCACAGGGGAGAAAGAGGGTCTCTCACACTACATCAACGTCATCTGGTGCATGGTCCTAGAACTGGTGGGCGTCAATCACTGGCAGTATTTAACAGTTTAAAAAGAGAAACCGAGCATGGAGCAATTCACGGATAACGCAGGGGATCCCGGCTTTTACATAGAGAGTATCTTGAATCATTCCTCGAAAGCTCATTAAAGAGGATTATAATTGGTTTTGCACGCTCATTTAGGCAGGAGCCATGCCGGAACAACCTTTCCATAGCCTCCATCCCCTCACAGGCATTCCGACGTTTCCGGCTAAGCTGACACAGTGTATGAGGCTATTAAGAGACCATATTTGGCCCACCCTACATCGTTATATCCGAAGATGTCGATCAGATGGCGCTCACCCGCGCCCTGGCGGTAAGTATATGCCTGAGAAGGCGAGGAGGACATCCGGAACTCTGAGGAGTCGATGTGCTGGGTGCCATGCTTTCTTGTCAGGTGGAACGTGCTATCTTACGAAGGACCATCATATTTCACCCTGACCCGGAAGGCGGGAGAGTATCGGACAAACGTTTTATGTTTATCTTTCCTGGGCCTGCCTAGAAACCGAAAGAGAACAGTGAATCATTCCCCATAACTGAAAATCCTGTAGAGACGCACACTCTCGAACGCCATCATGCTATGCCTTTGACCCACGCTGAACCGATCCAGTAACGCAAAGGACTCCAAATAAAACAAACTCCGGGTCTACTCCCTCACAGGAACATGTTCCTTTCCTCGGCGTTCTTCTTCGAGCTTCCCGGCGCCGTGTAGTCCACCCCAATAACGCTATCCAAATCCCTCTCAAACGTCGCCTGGATCTTTGTAACCTGTTGCATCTGCTCCAAATCAATCTTCACTCCCTCAAACGTCGCCAAACTCTCCGCTGCCTTGATCACATTCTTGATCTGCCGCCCATTAAGCTCATGCTCCGCCAGCGTCTCAATCCCCCTCTCGTCGATATCCACTCCGCCTGGGACCCGCTTGCACATGTTGCGCCAGATCTCGGCGCGGGAGGCGTGCGAGAGATCAGTGTAGCGGATGGGGATGTGGATACGCGACTTGAAGGCGTCGTCAAAGGTGGAGACGCGGTTGGTGGTGAGAAAGAGAATGCCCGAGTAATACTCCAGGACGCGCAGGAAGACCGAGACCATAGCGTTGCGGTGGAGGTCGTGGAGGGAGCGGCGCTCCAGGAAGACGTCGGCCTCGTCGATTAGGAGGACGGCGCGCCAGGTGGCGGCCATGTCCATGATGTCGGTGAGCTGCTTGTCGAGGTCTGTGCTGGAGACACCGACTGGCAAGCTGTCAGTACTGCTGTCGGTGGGGACAGTGAATTCCTCACGCTGATGTAGGGGACTTACGATCACCGGACGACACCATGTACAGCGGCCGCTTGACGTACTCGGCGACGCACTCCGCCGTCAGCGTCTTACCCACGCCGGGCGGCCCGTGCAGCACACAGACAAGCCCCTGGCCCTTGCCCTCCACGATATCATCAAAGCTGTCCCTCTCCTGAGAATGCACGCTCACCAGCGCCTGCATCGTCTTCTTGACCTCCGGGTCCAGCACCAGGTTATCAAAGCAGTTCAAGTTCCACTTAATCGGCGCCAGTACGTCCACGCTAAACTCCAAAAACTTCTTCACGCTGAACGAATACCCCCTTACCCGGGGGCTAGCAGTCAGCGCCTCCTCATCCGAAAGCTTCCTGTCCTCCTCGTCCTTACGCTCTTCAAAGGTGTTGACGGAGAAGGCGGAGTTTGCATCGAGGCGGTGGTGCGTTTTGCAGTCGATCATCACCCGCCCGTTGACACTGAAGCGCGCCATGCCGTTGTAGGTCTGCTTGTAGGCGATGCCGTCGTACTGTAGGAAGTGCTGGCCGATGTATGACTCGAACTTGCGGCCGCGGGCCAGGAGCTTGTCGCGGGTCTTGTCCGAGTCGTCGATGAGGTCGAAAGGCATTACGGAGAGCTCAGAGAGCGGCTGGATACCGGGGTACTTCCTCACGAAGCCCGTCGTACGGCGCGTGCCCAGTGAGTCGCCGTCGTAGTCGACGAACTCCATGGTTAGATTCAGCCCGGGGTTCTCATCGTCATCGTCGTCGTCGTACCACGTCCTTCGGACGCGGAAGGCGCGGTCCTCGTTGTTTACTTTCATGTACGCAATGGTTCCCGGGGGGTAGACGGTCCAAAGCTTGTCATAGGAGATGGCCTTGAGGTCTCCCGAAACGCACTTTTCATACGCGTTGATCTCGTCCTCAAAGCGCGTTTTGATCCAGTTTACTAGCATCTCAAGCTGCTCGCGGCTCTCCGCATCGTCGGCGAAGCGCTTCATCCCCTCGGTCTCGATCTCCTTGCGGTAGTGGAAGAGTGAGTGGTAAGGGCTCTCGATCCTGACGTCAGAGGCGTCGATGGGATCGCCGGGGTAGTTGCCAATGACATCGCGAAGAAGGTCGCGCACGGGCTGGGGATTGACGTAGAGCTCGGTGGAGTCGAGGTCACCGTCGGAGTCGTAGTGCTTGACGATGCAGAAGGCGTATAGGCGCCACCAGTCCTTTTGTTCAGGGTTACTCACCTCGACCTTGCGCTCGCAGAAGTACTGGTTGTCCTCGTCGTCGTAGCGGCGGTCGAGGTGCTTGATCTCGCACTGCATGGGCTTGTCCTCGATGGAGTCCGAGTCTTTCTTGTCCTCAAGGGACTTTTCGGGCTTCTTCCCTGCCAAGTTGGCCTCGAAGCCTTCGGAGACTGTTAATTTTGGTGGGTTGGGGGGGTGAAAAGGACGGTTGAGGGTGGCTCACGGAGAAGGCGCCCGAGGGGCATCATGAGCTTGGAAACGAGTGTGTGAGCCATGGTGGCACGCGTTACCCTGCCGAGGCACGGTGTTGAGTCGGAGGGTGGGGGGTGGAGGGAGAGGAAAGATGCAGAGCCGGGAGGGAGCGCCGGCCAAAGACGAGAGAGATGGATGAGGCCAAATATGGAAACTGTGAGATCTTCGGGCCCGGAAAGTGTGGGATGAATTGAACCGATTTGGAGCCTCAGTTCTCCTCAATTGGAACGAGCCTCCCATTAAATATTGCACTTCCTCTGCCTCCGCCGAGCGATCCATCAGCCGCATTGAGGGAGCCAGTCATAGCAGGGCAGTGCTGCCTTCAAGGCAACCGCCCCAGCAAGCAGTGAAACGAGGGTCCTGCGTGTGGGGGTTATCCCCGGGTCTTTTCAGCAGGGTGTTGCCATTGGTGAGCTCGGGTTTGTTGCCGGCTGCCTGGCTCGGACAAAAGATCGTGAGTGACAATGGGGGCGAATGGTTGTAAAAGCAGTGGGGCACTCGGTGTGATTCATGCCGGCTTGCAGTAGGGCAGGCTGCCAGGCAAACGCCGAGCCGGGAGGACCCCGCGCCTCCAGTGGGGGCGAGAGGGGTAGCGGTACCGTAGGGCTGTGTGACGCACCGGGGGATACGCGCTGCATTGCACCGCCACGTTTGCGCAACAGCGAGGCATCCAATCTCCCACTAATTCCTTCGCCCTGAAGATCTCTGGCTGTGCCTCACTCTTGGGAACCCTGTGTCTTTGATGATAGATTCGGGGATGCCGGCTTTTGGGTTTCGATTTTTTTTTTTTTTAGCACTCGCAGCACCAAAACACTGCGCAATCCAGTCCAAAGTGTAGAGCACATTCCGGGCGGCCCGGGCCACTCCCATAGGAAACTTCGTATATTTCTGTCCATTGTTGCCTTACGGCTGCTGAGAGTCATTCCTAGGAAGCACGCCCTGGCCTTCAAGCTGCCGACGAATAAGACTCAGCTCTTCAAATTGAACAGGAACCCAACCAGAACGGACGCTCGTAAGTCTTCCCCATCTAAGCAACACCGTGGTCAAGCAGCGACTGCACCGTGTCCGCAACGCTCGTCTCCAGATCCGTATATGGCCAGTCCCCACCACTACCCTTGGCCAGAATCTCACGAGTGGCGCTGTCGTCGTATCCCGTGGGATGCACACCCGGGGCCAGGATCTGCGACGGTGTGCCCTCGGGTACCCGCTCACGCAGAGCTGGGAAGTGCTTCCGGATGGCGTTCACCACCAGCTGCGGGGTTACCAAGCCGTTTACAAGCAGGAGCCGCTGGTTCGCCGCCGCTGGGTTCGTCAGCGCCTCAACGTGAGCGCGCGCTACATCACGAACGTCTACCTATTCTCCGAGAGTCAGCTTGTTCCCTTGCTCCTCCCAACGCCCGCAAACGGTGTGGAGTCACGCCATCTCCCACGGAGCCTGGAGATATGTGCGCGGGGATTGGAACACGCACAGAGTGGAACAACGCGTACATGACCCCCTCAACCGTCGGGTACTTCCCGTTAATGAAGGACGCGACCATGTAGTTGTTCGTAGCGTTGATGGACTCGCGTCCGGAGACGGGGTGGATCATGGGTCCTGTGATGAGGACAGGGTTGGTGACCACCAGGTCCCAGGCCGGCTTATTGGTCTCCATAAAGGCCCACGCGTTCGTCTCAGCTATCTTCTTGGACACGTGGTATGCGAGGATGAGGTCGTCATTTTCGAGGGCCTGCTCCTTGGTAATCTTTTCCACTAGATTTGTCAGAGGCGCAGGTTTCTTCTCAGCATCCACGAGGCTCGGTGCGTAATACCGGGTTCCAGTCCTTCTCAGTGTACGGCTTGCCCTCCCTGCTCGTGTCCTCGAACGGATTGAGGATGGAGACAGCGCTGCCGAGTAGGACGAGCCGCTTCAGTGTCTCGCCCCCAAACCGCCCTGCCGACTCGAAGATCTCACGAGTACTAAGACTTTCAGTCAGTCTTTCTTTTTTTTCTTTTTTTGGCATTCCGCACCCCCTTGCTCCTTCCCCCTTTTCCCTATCTCGGTGAGTTTGGGAGGGATATCACGGACCCATGCACAGAAGGCTCAATCACCTCCTTGAGTACGTTGGATGCCTGCTCGGGCAGAGGCGACGCCGCGTGTATGACATAGTCAAAGGGGCGCGAGGCGTCCTTGAAGATGGGATCGAAGGGGGCCGGGGTGGAAAAGTCCGGGACGAGCGCAAAGGTAAGCTTGTTCCTCCAGTCGGGGTGGGCCGCGATTATGGCATCCGCCTTGCCCTGCGTGCGCACCGTGGCCGTGATGTCGTAGTTTGCCTTTGCTTGGTTAGCAGGTTTGTTTCTCCCAAGTTTTGTTTCCCTATGCACGGTGGGGAGTGAGGCGAATGGCGCACTTTGATGAGGTGTGCGAGGATGTGGGAGGCGATGAAGCCATTGGCTCCCGTCAGCAGGACGTGCGGACTCGACATGGCGTCTAGGAAAGGTGTGTGTCTGTGTCGTTGGCCGGGTTTGATTGAAGCATGCACGTTTGTTCACTGGGAAGCTTGCCCGGGGTGCAGGCACCAATTCAAATAGTATATTTATTCTCTATTATATTAGTGGGTTAAGAAAACCCTTGGTGCTTATGGGTATGCAGTCAGCTTACGACCATTCCAACTTTCGAAAGTCCCCAGTGACGATTGCCAAGAAAGTTGTGCCGTCTGTCCTGCCGTGCCCACCGATCGGGCGCTGACTGGGTCCGATATTCCCAATCACACCAGCAAGACCCACATCAGAACGGGGCTTGATACAACCGATTACCTGGACTGGTACCAAGCATGCCCAGCAGCAGCGCCGACGCTTCGCGGACCACCTTTCTGGAAATGGGTAGCGTGCTGAACCATGGTTAATCCATAGTGTGGGTAGCTTCTAGATATTGAGCAGTCAATGACCCCCAAGCGTGACGCCTAATCCTGTCCTTCTATACGTTCGCTCCTCTTTCGATGTACAGTAAATGACGAGCCAGGGGCTATTGTGTTTTTTGCTGGAGACTTGAGGAATAGGCCAATTCATAATCCTGTCAACATCAGGTGTTAAACACAGGCCGGCTATGGGCACTAGAGTTCAAGCTTCCCTCCCATTGTCACTATGACAACCGAAACTAATATCAATAGACCGCGATCACGATGGAGGTGCCTGTGTATATACAAGCATACCATTATGCAGTCAATCTGCTCTCACCTTTCTAATTTACGCTGATATTTATATCCGCCGAATCCCATGAAGCCTTCCAGTCCCCCTCGCCCGCAGCCTGCCCTCGGTAACAGCCACGGTTCCCACCGATAGGACGTTCCCACTAACACGCACTGGATCACCACTCAGCTAAGAAACGCCAAGGCATCACCGGCAGCGCCATCGTCCATCACTTCCTCAGGGACCTGTCCTAGGACGGGATCTATTCCTTCTCCCGCGGCAACCCGAGCCACCACGACCCCAGTATCCGCCACGTCTCCCTGGATCTGCAGTCCTCTGCCCAAGACATGGGCCAAGAGCCTGAGGGCTGTCTCCCCCGAGCATGTCTTCTTTGGGTCTACCTCGCACGCAATCAACCGGATGAGCTAGACCGCGTGAATGGGCGCCTGTTATCCAACTTCTTGCAGGCTTTCAGTATCTCGGGCACGACGGCGAAGATCGAGCGCTTGTGCTGACCTACAGCTTTAAGCAGTACGGCGTCCACCTCGGCCCCGCCAGTCAGCCCCTCCTGGAGATCTACCCGCTCTTGGAGGACACCTTCAGCTGAACCAGGATCTTCTGCTACGAGCGGCGGCGTATTCTCGCAGAGGCAGCGGAGAAAGGCTATTCGAGTGGGTCGCCACGCTGTTCGAGGACGTCCTTGGCTACGCGGGGGGCAACTTCATGAACGAAGCCACTATGAGCAAAGCGCTCCCCGGGTAAGAGCTGCCGTTCCCGGAGAGAAACGCCAATTACATTGCATTTAACTGTTGGTCCTCCGCCAACCCGCACGCCAAGTTTTGCCCCTGGGCCTCCAGGGGCGCCGAGCTAGGGCAACAACGTCTTCAACGTGATGAACGGCGAGGCCGAGTCCTTCCAGACCCTGTGGCACCGCTTGCTGCCCACTTCGGGTGTAAGATCTCCGACCCGATGTTTCTCAACGGAGGTACCTCTGGCATGCGCGGTTTCGGCGATTACGACTCCTCCCCCCTCAAGCTACAAAACAAGCCGCCCCTCGCGGCACAAAAGGCTGTGCTAGGGGTCTCCACCGACAAGGGGGCAGTGGAATAGCCGCCTACGCAGCCGACATTGTTCCTGCAGGTAGACCCCAGAAGTGGGCGAAGCGGAAGGATGTCTGTGAGACGTGGGTATGTTGAGGGAGTCGCCGTAGAGAAAGATACAGAGATCGGAACGTACGTGCGGAGTCGCTCGATACTCGGGGCATCGGGCTGGGAAAATATGTGATGGTACGAGACGGAGAAATTCGTACGTACTTAGACACCAGAAACTTCACTTGGCTATTTAGAATGGAGATGAGGAAGAGATAGTTGAAGAGATACCCCCATTCCCATTACTCTAACCCTTCAGACGGTCCATCAGCGGTCAAGAAATCAAAGTCACACCCCTCATCCGCCTGGTTGACGTTCCTCTCGTACAACCCCCGGTAACCCCTCGTATTCTTCCTATCTCGCCAGGCATCCCTGTCTTTGTTCTCCGCCCCACGCACGCGCCGCGGTGTAGAAGCCTTCTCCTCCCTCCGCTCCCTTAATCTCTTCTCAATCTCCGCCTGCTCAACATCAAGTCGGATGACCCTCCCCTCCACATCACACGTAATCGAGTCTCCGTCCCGCACAACCCCCAGCACCGACTCCGGGTCTGCCGCCTCCGGCGAGATGTGCAGCACTATCGTACCTCCGGCCGTTCCGCTCATTCTCCCGTCGCTTATCCGTAACATATCCGTCACACCCTGTCGTCCGAGCTTACGCGGAATAGGGATAAGTCCCGCCTCCGGCATCCCCGGATTCCCCACCGGCCCGATGTTTTGGAGCACGAGGACTGAGTCCGCCGTGACGTCCAGATCTTCCGAGTCAATCCGCGCGCTGAGGTCCCTGCTGTTCTTGAATACGCAAGCTCGGCCCGTGTGTTTCAGCAGGCGCGTGTCCTTTGACGCACTGGCCTTCATAACTGCACCCCGGGGTGCAAGGTTGCCGTGGAGGACGGCCAAGCTGGATGAGGGGTGTAGTGGGTCGTTGAGCGGGCGGATGATCTGCTGTGAATACGCGAAGGGCTGGAAAGGTAATGAATCAAGCATTTCACCGAGGGTCTGGCCGGTATATGTCCGCGCGTTGAGATAAAGGAGCGGTCGCAAGGTGTGCATCAGGGCTAGCATGCCCCCTGCATTATGGAAGTCGGTCATGTAATTATCTCCGCTCGGCTTCAGGTCCACGAGCAAGGGAGTTGTTCGCCCTATCTCGTCGAATGTCTGGAGCGTGACACGGCCCTTGACGGCCGGATGCCGGTTGATGATAGCCATTAGATGCACAATGGCGTTGGTGCTCCCTCCAATAGCTTGGAGAACGGTGATAGCGTTCAAAAAGCTCTCGTATGTGAGGAACTGCTGAGGCTGGAATCCTCCCTTATCTTGAAGTATACTGACGGCTTCCTTTCCAGTGCTTTCGGCTACGCGCAGCCGCGTGGAAGACACCGCCGGGCTCGTGGCGCCTGCCTTAAGATCGGTCAGACCCAGAGCGGCCACGATGCACGCCATGGTGCTCGCGGTGCCCATCACACCACAGGTCCCCGCCGTCGGCGCCAGCTCCTGGTTGATATCCATGATGTCCTCAATATCGATATCCCCCGCCCTGAACTTGGCCCAGTTATTCCTGCAGTCCGTACACGCCCCCACTCTCACCCCCTTCACGGACCCCGGCATCATCGGCCCCGTAATGAGCGGCAAGAACGGCTTATTGGCCGATATCCCTCCCATAAGCTGCGCGGGGACTGTCTTATCGCAGCCCCCAATCATAACCACAGAATCAACCGGCTGCGCCTTGACCATCTCCTCCGTATCCATGCTCATCAGGTTCCGCAGATACATGCTAGTCGGGTTCGAGAAGCCCTCGTGGATGCTGATAGTGGGGAACTCCATGGGGAGCCCACCGGCGAGTAGGACACCGCGCTTTACGGCCTCGATGAGCTGGGGAACCTGAGCGTGACAGGGATTGAAGGAGGAGAAGGTGTTAATGATGCCGACGATGGGCTTGCTGAGAGAGTCCTCAGTGTAGCCCAGAGCCTTGATGAAGACCTTTCGGAGGAAGAGGCTGAAGTGGGCATCGCCGTAGCCGGGGAGATTTGAGCGGAGGCCGCCTTGGTCGGAGATCGGCTTGGTGAGGTCGTAGTCGGGATGAGCCGCGCTGCTCGCGCCCGGTTCCGCCATGGCTGAGTCCTGGTAATTAGCGGCGAGCGAAGCAGCGGCTTCTTTGTCTTGAGCCTCCGTAGAGGCCGACGGTTCACGCATGACAACAACAAGTCTGAGGGTACAAAGACATAGACCACCTGAATTCTGTGAAAATAAGACGTGACATTAATGTAGCGAGTGTCGTGTGGCGCTTCAAACGCTGGGAAGTCGAGCGGGCCAATAATCGCCCCCACATTACTATTATGGGGTTGGGGAATTGACGCCATCGTTCCCCGCTCCAAGACGCGGAGAGCCAAGCCCGCCGCGGGAAAGCGATTCCGACGGCCGCAGCTCCGCATCATTCCTGTCTTTCGGTCCCTGTCTCCTGCTGCTTAGGCTGTTGGGGTGAGCGGGGTGTCCACGCATGAAGGTGGACCGCACAAGGTACTCTCTACAGAGCCTTGAAACTCGCACCAAACTTACTACAACCCTTTAGTCACCGGATCTGGAAGCAGACTCCGTGGATCAAACTAACTGGATATATTCTGTGTTGATGCTGTAGCAGGAGCTGGCCCGGGAGAATTGGACATGGATGTGCATTGTGTGTGTGACAGTCGGGAGGGGATAGTCCCAGGTTGGGCATACGAAAAAAAGTCTTTCTTTGGTTCGCAATTTGAGCCTAGCATGGTTTGTAATGTTTGAAAGAACCGAACAGGACCGAAATTCCCGGACACGAAGCGACTGCGATTTTGGCTCAGCGTAAAGTGGCGGCGTTTATGTGCAACTGGGCGTGGGATATTGGATTGAATGGAGAGAACCTCTGTTGTGAGAAGGGTTGTACTGCCTTGATAGCCGAGGAGTTGGAGCCATTTGCACAAAGTCCTGCCCGAGCTGAGCGCGCCAACATCCGAGGAGGAAGTCTCCTCTAATCACCGTCACCCTTGCCTTCCCTAGGCCTTTCACAGCTTCCGTCAGCTCGAAGCAGGGTAATGAAACAAAGCTTACTCTGGCGTATGGGCTGCGGATATTGAAGCCCCGTTTCCCGGACTGTAACAGCAATCTGCAGGTCACGGGGTGGGGACGAGGAAGAAGTAGGGATATGTAAAAGCTATTCCACTACTACGCAACCAACGTCGATTCCAGTGATGTCCATCGTCCTCCCTGCAACACTACAGCTTACTCTGCACGCGGACATCCTTCCCCGTGCCCGGCCATGAACCAAGTCCCCCACCGCCCATCTCAAACACCTTGGCAGCCTTTAGCACTCCAAGGTCATCCCACCGCTTCCCCACCAGCTGCATTCCTACAGGCAATTTACTGACCCCATCGCTGGCAGTAGCCCACCCGCAGGGGACGCTCAGCGCGGGATGGCCCGTTGCATTAAACTGACACGTCTCGTTCATCGCCCCGACAGCTAACTTCGCCTTGTCCAGCACTGTGCTACCACTCTCTGCGGCTACCCTCATGTCCGGGTGTGGCGGAGCTACTGTCGGAGCTGTGGGCGTGACGAGGACGTCAAAATTCTCCAACACATCATCGTAGGCCTTGCGCAGCTGGAAGACGTGCCGGTGAGCCTTTCCCTGCACCTCCGGGCGGAATCTTTCAGAGAGAAGCGTCTCGCCGAGTATCAGGTGTATGACAGCCGGGTTATGCAGCGTCAAAAGCTCGAACATCCGTTGGTCTGGCGGCCACTGGGGTGCCCACTGCGGTACATTGTGCGTCAGGATGTCCGGCACGCGGGCACCAGCACAGAGGAGCCCCATGTGATTCCGGCACGAGGCAGTCCAGATGGAGGGCCCCAGGCGGTGCATTGGGACAGAAACCTCGGAGACGGTCGCCCCGGCGGCGGAGAAGTGTTTAAACACAGCTTCGCGCACCACCGATGCTACCTCGGGTGATGTATGAGGGGCAGTCAGCGACTCCGTTATCACACCGATGCGCAGGGGAATTCCCTCCCCAAGTTCCCGTTGTGAAGTCCACGACCTGAGCTCCTCGACGTATGGCCGCACTCTGTGCCTCAAGGGTGTCTCGGGCGTCATCCGCCCGTCCATCCCGTCGTAGCCCGCGATGGCCTGCAACAGCCGCGCGATATCCTCTAGCTCCACCGCCATTGGGCCCGCGTGGTCAATCATGGGATGCAGACCCGTGATACCGGTGTACGGAACTAGTCCATGCGTAGGCTTCATTCCGTAGACGCCGCAGTAAGCCGCCGGCAGCCGGATCGAGCCGGCCTGATCCGCCCCGAGCGCCATGTCGATGTCCTCTCCTGCGCCCTCAAGCCCTGGCACTCCAGCCCTTCTTGCTACTCGTAGACCCAACAGACACGCGGCGCCACTACTACTCCCGCCTGCGTTGTGGTTTCGCAGCCACGGATTGTGGACAGGGCCGGTTGCGGAGGTGTATGACATGGGAGTCAGCGAGTAGTTCTCGCACGTCACCGTACCGGCTAAAGCTGCGCCATTCTCGAGCAGCCTTTTGACAATGGTGGCATCGATCGGCGAAAGCGGGTGCTTATTACCGTTGCTTTTCGAGTTGAGCTGTGGGAAAGTGCCGCAGGTGAATGGGACGCCTCCGACGGACATGTTGTCCTTCACTGCGACTTTCCGGCCCCTGAGTAAGGCCGAGGTTGGATTGGCGGCCACGAGGTCCGTCTGGTGACTCCAGCCGTTCAGGCCGTTCAACCGGGGTTGCGAGAACTGCCGCATGCTGGGGGTCGTGGGAGTGGGCAGGAGTCGCTCGTCGATGTAGTCTGGCAGAGCGTTGACTGAGATTGTGGTGAGCTCGGCCGAGCGTAGGACCGCCAGGTAGCCTTCTATGTCATGCTCGGGGATGGTGATGTTATTCTTAGCGGCCAGTCTCCGTAGCACGTCAGCTGTGACACTTGTCCTAATATCCCTTATCAGCACCAATCGCGAAAACTCTCACCCGCGGGCTTGCATACTTGCCGTCATCGTCATCTAGGGCAACGAGCGACATATTCGGGCACGTTAGCGTCAACGGGAAAACCTGGGACTGAAAATAATATAGAGTCGGTATACGTGTTGTCTGAGAAGGGAGGGTCCTTTAAAAATATCGATCCAGGCAAGTAGATTTTGGGCGCTGTTGGCAAGGCACCATGAAGAGTGTCCGGATGTATCCTCAAGCGCGTCTTCGGTGCATCCTCTGTGTCTCATTCGTCTTGAGGAAGGGGCACATGTAATCCCGGTGTAACGCCGAACCAAAGGTGCGAGCGGGCCGTCGGAAAGCCGCGCGTGTGGCAAGGGCCCGTGTGGGCGGAGGACGGACTCCGAACTCCGAGTGCGGAGTGGAGGCGAATGGCCCCTTTCCGGGACCCAGCGGCCAGTCCCTTCTCGCCAATTTCATCCACATCTTCATGTCCATCGGGCGAAGGGACGACGAGTTAATTATCGAACCGTATATCCTTGTTCAAGATGTTGCAGTCGCTCATGAAGCGCGTTGTAGACAGGGTTTCGTCGGAGATTTCCTACCAGGCAGAGGGAGGATGGTGTTTTGGTAGGTCACGTAGGCTGAAATCATCTATGAACTAGAGTAAAACCCCATTCACCTGGAATGCGTGAAATTCCAGGGAATTCGGAATTTGCGGCGCAACCTTTCCCTGGAGCACGACGCAGAGTACTTCCGCTAGTCGGTGCCTGTATTATCGTCTCGCCTCAAACGCTTGCATATCATCCTCACCCAGCTGTATCAGCTGCCAGAAACCTTTTTGGAAGGAACCTGGCTACTGAAATAATTCGTCAAGGTATTCTTTTGAGCCGTTTCCTTCGGTATCCCCCTTGCCTTTTCCACTGCAGGCTTATCCGGCTTAACTCCAATCTCCATCAGTTCCATCAACTCATCAAACTCGGCCTTTGGTATAATCCCGCCAGACGCTTCCTTGTGGCCACGCGCAAAATTCTCGCCCATTCGCAAGGTGAGGTCAGTGGTGGACCGTCCCGCGACGTCTCTCAGAGAGTCGATGATGTTCACGGGGGGTTTCCTGTCGCGAGCGCATTTTGCAATACGGCAGCTAAAGTTTACCATGCCTGGTAGGTAACCCTCATTTGCAACCCTACCATGAACGTGTAAGCCATATAGGTCCAAGTTAGAACGCAGTGGAGGTGAAGAACCTCAGAATGAACAAGGCCTGTGGCAGGAAAAGCGAACTCACATTATGATCTCTAGGGTTTTAGACTTCAAGTAGCCTGCCCACCGAGTGGCAATCACAGGGTGTACCTGCGCTGCGCTATTAATCCTCAACAACGCGATCTTGCCATCCTTGCTAAACTTTGGAGCCGCATGAGTATGCCGCTCGACCTCGATCCCGATCTCGGCTCGAGCTTCCTGCAGGCGCCTATTTGCGAGGATGTCTTTGGGTGTGGACGAAGAGAAGAGGGCGATCCATGCGGAGTTGACATCGAAGGTGGCGGTTCGCCTGGGGGCGTTGATAAGTGCGACGGCGTCATTGATCGCTTTTCTGGAGTGTGCTTTGAATGTGGAGGTCATATCGGGAAAAGGAGGCTGCCATTTGAGGGAGGTGCCGAGGTCTCCGTGGGTGCCGATGGCGCAACTATACTCGAGACCATCAGGCTTCTTGCTTCTTTATCCAGGGCTATCACGAACTCACATATACGCGCATTCTTCTACTACAGATTCAGCGAGCGGCTTGCAAATCTCAAACGCCAGCAGCGATGACGTCGCCACGGGCGGGCAGTGACATGCCGAGACCACCGTTGACCCCTCGGGAAACTCATCACTCAGGTGATGATCTATAATCAGCACCTCTGTATTCGGAACCAGTGGTGGTCCGGGCCTACTTCCCTGATCAACAGCGATAACGAAGGCTGCCTCCTTGGCCTGCATAGCAGCGCGCTCAGCCTCGTCATGGATACTGGAGCCTTTAGCCACAAGGTGTACGTCGACTAGGGAGGCGTCGAGGCCGAGGCCATTCGTGAGGGTGCGGTGTATTATGACACCGGCACCGAGGCCATCGGCATCTTTGTCGGGGACGATGAGTGTCCTTTTCTTCGTGGCCGCGCTGACGGATTGTGAGCTCTATCCTTACGGAGAGGCGAAAGTTACGTTGAGAGCTTACCATCGTCGAATGCATTCTCTCGCGGCCCTTATCGAAGCAGCCGGTGCAGGCCACTCCGTACACTCCTCAATGTCCGCGATTGGTTCATTTGTGTAGCCTTCGGACACTGGAGAGTTCGCCCGTGCCCGCTTTGTCGGGCCGGAACTCGTTCCCGGAGGTGAGCGCTTCATAGTGGAATACCCTAGGGGATACAGAGGGACAGAAGACCGTCGTGCAAATACGCGTCGTCCTGAAAACAACGTATACAGTGGTATACTATTCGTGGCGGCTCTCATACGCAGCGTCGAGAATTTCTTTGAGTTGACGTTAGTGAGCTATTGTTAGGGAATGAGGGTGTCCATTTTAGTCTAATGATATCATTATGCGCTCCGAGTCATCAAAAGCGTGGCTTTCTTAGTATGAGCCTATTGGCGGGTTGGAGACGGATAGTCCAATCCACCTTGGCCTCAAACGCCGCGCTACAATGTAAATTAAGACCACCATGTTCTTCTACGTATTTCTGAACCATCTAAGACAACGGGTATCTCCTGTTACGGCTTGCCTTGACGGGTGGCGTTCTTTTGACGGTCCCGTACCTCAGTCGGCCTCATCTCGAGCATTGATCTGCACGCAGCTTAATAAATATTGACGACGTCATGCAGCTTACAACGGCTCCACGAACTTGGGAACTATATTACACAAGGATCACCCAAAATTTATATGCTAAGATAATTAGATATTGATGTCTTTTGCCAGCGTGCCTAACACCAAGCCCGAAAACCAAAGATGTCACCAGATCTTATTCAACCCACTCGAAGGTAGTCAGAATAACGGCATGGTCCGACGTCCACTCGTTGTCCTTGTAGTTAGGGTCAACCTCGGGCTTCCCGACAACAAAGTCCTTCGACTCGACAACCTTGAGGCCTTTGCCCTTGTGGTAAATGAAATCAATCCTGTCCTGAGGCTCGGGCAGGTCTTCGTCTGCATTCCATGGGAATACTGGTGACCAGGTGATTCCGGGAACCTCAGCGGGGTCTGGGTTCGCCTCCCGGAATGAGTCGATGAGCCCTGCCTCCTCCGGCTTTTTGGACGTCGGCCAGGGGACGTCCCCGACACCACAGTTCTTTTCCGCCAGCTCCTCGGTCCAGTCCAGATGCGACGGCGCGTTAAAGTCTCCCACGACAAGCAGAGGGATCTCATCCGCCCCATCTAGGTGGCCGCTCTCCTCCAGGGCCTCCATGGTCTCTGTGATCTGCGGTGTTCGACCAGACTCAGCCTCGCGCTCGAGGACCTCCTCAACAGTCATGTTGTCGAAGCAGAAATCGTACGGCCCATAGGGGGTATAGCCCAGGTGCAAACTGTAGAAATTGACCTGCTGGTCTTCGCCGTCGAGGGCGATGCGCACGCCGCCCGAGCGGTTGATGACGCCGTACTCCTCCACGATGGGGTACTTGCTCAAGATGCTCATGCTGTCGCCGCTCGCCCAGAACTGCCACCCGAGGGCCTCAGCAAGCCTCTTCACGGAGTCGCCGCCCTGGTCCTCCTGCAGCCCGATCACATCGGCACCTGAGGTAGCGAGGAAGCGCACCTGCTTCTCGTGGTAGTTGTTCACCTGGGTGCCGCCATGCCACATGTTGAAGGTGAGGACCTGTAGCTGCTGGATGAGCTTGGAGCCTGAGGGGCGCACGGGAATGGTGAAGTCCGCGACATCCTCGCCGCCCGCGTCCGTCGCGGAGACAGAGAAGTGGGCGTCTGTGGCGTCGGACCCGGGGGTGCCCGAGAGGACGCCGTCAGCGGTTATGGACAGCCACTCCGGGCTGCCAGAGCCTAGCTCGAAGGTGACGTCCTCGCTGCCCTTAACGAGGCCGGTGATTCTCTGCGAGTACTCGTCGCCCTGGCGGGCATTGGGTAGGGTGACGTCCGTGGCGATGAATTCGACGTTAATGTCCTCGGCAGAGAGGACGACTTCGACTGGGTCGGCAAGCCACTCGTAGCCGTCGCGCGCGAGGAAGAAGGCGGTGAAGTTTCCGGGCTGGAGGCTCGAGGTGGACAAGGCTATATTGCCCTCCTCATCAGGGGCGTACTCCCAGACCAAGGCCTCCTCCACAAATTCCTCGTCCACCGGCCCGCCACCGTCGCTGTTGTACAGACCTACCCAGTTAGTCGAGTCGGGCTTCTCGGTCGAGTATTCGAACGTGAAGAAGCCGGCTTCGCCTTCCACCTCCTCGAAGGTCCCCTGCGCTGCCGCCAGCGTCGCCTTCAGTAAAATGGCCGCGCCGGTCGATATGAAAGAAGAGAGCCTCATGTTGCCGGTGATACAGAACGAACGACTCCGCGCATTTGGGAGAAAGCACTGTTATCCAGCGAGGGCGACGATGAGCGGAGACGCCTAGTTTTTAATGGCGCAGTGCGCGCCCCAGGACAGCGTCAGCTTTTGGGATTAGCACTGAAACGAAGGATTCAGCATTACGACATTGTGCACGCCAGGATTAAATTGGATGAATGCTGAACTGAGCCAGCCCACGCCACGCCAAGGCTGGGATCCTTGCAGCCAATGCGGAGCAAGCGGCTCCGCCACGCGCCGATCAAGATCTCCAGGAATTCCATTACGCGTGGTGCCCGGTGGTGAGCACGCGCGGCAGGACTTCTACTCCTTCTAGAATCGGGCGATGCTACAGTCGTCTTTTGGTTACTTCGCTGCTTGGCACTCGGACAGCCCTTTAAACCCACACATGAAAGTTGACGAGTGTTACTGATAATTTATAACCTTTAGTTCCGTGCCCAGAACGAGAGTTAGAGACTTTCATGTTGCGACCGCATCTCATCGTTCAGGACGGAGAAGAAAATATCCGCGATATTCGCGACTTCCGTTTGCCCCCAATTTTGCATTGCTTTTTTTTTTTTGGTTCCCATAAGGACGGAGGGACCGACATGAACTGAAAAGTGTCCAGTTCCAGGAGAGGTAAAGCTGCAGGCATATCACCCAATTTCAGGACTCGCCAGGGTTACCTTGACGAGGCAATGGTGTACCAATCGCAGGGTCTGGCTGCCAACATAGGAACCAATGCTCCCCTCGCAAAGTCAAGAACGCTCAAGACATCCCAGTATAGTGACTGGGGCCTCTTTAGTTTTTGTTCCCGCCTATCATGTGTCTAGTAGTACACATCGGCCCTAGGACTTAAAGCAATGGCCTGGATACAGGGTAACCGAGGGAGGAAGCTCCGGGATGGATAGTCCCGTATATGGGGTTAATATCAGAGGCGTATCTTATCGTGGTCTGTTAGGGTTCTGTAGGAGCCCTTCAAGCTATCATACATTTCGTCTGCCAACCGAGCCCTTCGTTATCGAACTATACGGTCATGACATCCTACCGTTGTTGTTCACGTGCAGAATCGGTCGGCCGACATTGTCTTTTCCTAAGTTATCCTATCTTAAAGGGCCGATCACGTCACGCGGCTAGCAGGTACGGGCTGAGGAAAGAAGACTGCCCTTCCTTAATGATATGCGGGGGAAGGGTCCAAGACAAACGACAGATGTTGGACTATTGGCCCCCGCGGACAAACCCCCTGCGGCCTCTCCCTCGAATATTCAGGCTCGTAGGGGCATGAGGCAACCCAGATTGTGAGAGGGCAGAAAGACCTAAGGAAACATCAAGAGGCAGTCACGATCGAGATGCTCTACCCACTGATAAAATTCTGGTGGTGTGGTCACTGGGTTGCGCCTGTCCATTCAACAATGGCACGAAACTGATATGTGATCCTATCCATTCTCAACGAACCGGGAGAATCTAGCGTTTGGAAATTTCTATTTTCTATGATCCAAATTTGGGGGAAAAACGGGTCTCTTTCAGTTCGTTCCAAGAAGTTTTCCACCTCTAGCCAGTGTACTAAAGGTCCAGCATCACCAATAACTCATCTTTCTGCTCGTCCGTGACCTCCTATGTTCGTCCGGTCAACTCTCCGCATCCCAACAAAGCTAAAGAGGGTGTCCCAAGAAAGTACAGGATCGTCAAAGATGGCTCGGGCACCCGCCCAAACTTACAGCACAGCTATGGCCTACCGAGTAAAATCCCTTTTTCTTCACAGAACCCCATTGATGGCACTTGACGAAGCAGGCGCAGTGGACGCCGATGGTCTCAGGGAGAGGAAGCATATCTTCGAGGCCGTTAAATGTGCGGATACATAGTCTCTTAAGGAGGAGGAAAGCCAATAGGGGTCCGTCTGGTAAGAAGGCCTGATTTCATTGCTGATACATGTGAATCATCGCAAACTACCGACACATTGGTCTCGAGCCGTCCGTTTGCGATAAAATCGAGTGTGGGAGAGCATCACCATTATTGGCAAGAGGACGTATATTCTGAATAAGCCATCCATAAAGGAACCATATATGACGTATTGATTTCGCCGTTTCCAGTCGGCCTGACGGCTTGCGGCACGCACGTTGGCTAAACCAATTTGTTGGTCCCTGAGGGCCTACGGCTGGTGCCTTCATGTATGCTAGCGCAACTCTTCTCTTCACACACTATGAATGGAAAGTGAAGATCTTGAGCTTGTATCGATGGGACCACGGCTGTCACTGGGTCTGTCTGCCACGCAGTACCAGCCCTCGCTGGTACTCCTCCAAGACTATAGCTGGTAAGGGTTAACGCCGCGCCCAGCGCCTATATGGGCAACGAGTGGGGAATGGGACATGGGACAGTTTCACACTCCATGGTTTCAATGTGATTGGAGTACCCTTTACTCTCGCCAAAACACGTTACAGGCCCATCTCATTCCCCTGATAGAAGTCAAAGAGCGGCTGATAGTCACTGAACATGCCCTCCACGGCGACGGACGGGTCTGCCGCGTATGGAACCGGTGCTCTGAAGAGGGACGCCAAATCCTCGCCGTTGATGTATGTGTCAACCCACGGGAATTCCGACCCGAAAGACGCCTGCTCCAACATGTCTTCGGCATCAGTAACCGACAGGTGTTGCTCTTGCATCGGGTGTCCGGGATTTTCTTGCCTCCCGCCGACAGTGGAGTCTACCTGGGCGGTGCTGTCGGTCAGCCCTCCCTCTGCAGGACGTTGGCCCAAACGCAAGTTGACCAGCCACCTCACAGTCGCCGCAGTAAGATTGTCAAGTGAGTCCCGACATCTTCTCGCGTCGATCCAGTGCTCCCCTGCCGCACTCAGCAAGTTACTCGCCGCACCCATTGTTCGCGCCAGCTCGTCGATTTCAGTCTCCATGGCGAGGTCCCTCACCATCCACACGCAGTAGAGTATTACTATCGCGCTGAGACAAATCGAGTAGATGCTCGTCCAGGAATAGGACATTCTGTCGCTGTTATACAGACCCTGCCACAGTCGTATTGTCGCCTCGGCGCTGCGATAGCAGTGGAGCAGGGAAACCCGCCCTGGGGACCGGATGCGTGGGGTGGGACGAAAGAGGAGCATGACGATCTCGTGGTAGCGGATTTCGCAGAGGGATAGAAGGTGCTTATTCTCATCCCTGAAGGCAGGGAAGTCGGAGCGGATTTCGGATAGGCGGTCGTAGAGGCCGTTCTTCCAGGATTCGAGGTCGGGGATTCGCGGGTAGGTGTGCTGGGGTGCGTTGGGGGAGGTGCTGTGCAAGGTGTACATGATCTCCGAGTTGAGCAGAGCGAGCTTGAAGTGGACCACGGCGCATGCTATGGCGCCAGGAGTACTCTCAGAGCTGGCTAACGGTGCATAATGGTCGTGGTTTTGGCTTCTAAGGACGTCGAGCTGGTGGTCCTCTAGGCCCTCCGGCAGCTGGAAGGACCAGTCAGTGATCGATCCTACTAGATACGCTGTGCCATTGGAGTCACCTACCCTGAGATCGCAAGCTTCGTCTCTCAGCCCGACTGGCCTTCCTAGTGTGGTGGAGATGATCCTATCGATGCAGAACACTACCCAGAACACCCTCGTCCGCATCTCCCGCTCAAAGGGGTCGACTGGTTGAGCAACGGAGAGACCTTGCTGGAGCCCCAGATCAAGAACGGCAGCAAGGCATTGGTAGTTTAGGTACCAGGGGTTAATTCCGAGAAAGGGGCTGTGTAATGTGAACATGGAAATAAGTAGAAGGCATTGGACTCCCTCAACGGAGCTCTGGAAGTCGATCTGGTCGGTGTACTCCATTGCCGCAGCACAAAGACCCTCGCCACTAAACGGAATTCTCAACCGCCGGGACAATATTGTCGCCGAAATTGAAAGGACCATTGTGACTTGAAACCGGACGGCCGTCGTTACACCGGAAGGATTCTCATACACATCCCGTAGAGCGCAGAAGTGAGTGTGTTGGTGCAGAAAAGGGTACCGGGGATGCACCTGCTGAAAGTAGATAAGTGACAGCTGCACCGCCTGGTGGCTAGATTCCGGGAGAGCTGAAGGCCCTATCGCAAACATGGAGCGGCACCGCGCCTCTGCCGTCTCGTCCTCCTGGCCTGGCTCGGCGTTGTGTCTGGTCGCATTGTCTGTGCGGGCGAGAACAAGTTTAGCGATTGAGAAGCCGCTAGATGGGCCTACGTATTTGTTCACTCCAGCCGACAGCGGTATCATTCCGATCTCGTGTGCTATGTCACCTGGGCGCCCACGACCTTCTTGTTCCCCCCGGGGTGCCGTGTGAGTCTCTCCTGGTGTCTGTGGTGGTAGGCCCACTTCTGTTCCATCGCCGGATATTGGCGTGTTCGATATTGGCATCTGCGGCGCGAGTGAGCCTTGCGGGTTCCCTATCGTGGCTCCTGGGGACGTTGCAGCCGCCGGTATGCCGTCTGTGAGCGTGGTGATGTCGACATCGGGGCATCGTTCCTCGACCACTTGTAGCAGGCGCCTATTTTGTTCCTGGAGCTGTACGGCTTGCCTATGTTTGTTGAAAGTTCTTAGATTGGGCCATAACACATATCTCGTTTAGGCGGAAGGGACATGCCTTCTTGAAATAGCGGGTCCCTGCAACGTTGTATGGCCATCCACGCAGGCGGTGCCAGCCCGCTGGCACGCAGAACATTTTGGCGACGCACCATCACACTTCCAGCCGATTCGGTCAGATAAACGCGGTTATTTCGCCCCGAGGCTCTTACCTTGATCTTCCGCGACTGACATCTCCGGCATGCAAGCCGTTTCCTACGGCCGTGAGACGGGCGCGGAGCAGTCGTCTCCGAGTTAACGGGCCGGCCGGGGGGGACGGCGTGCTCGATTGTGGCTGAGGCATGGGACGGAAGCGACATCCCGGCTGTGGCCGTCAACAGTTATAACGACGTCAAGGAGAAAGAGTCCGAAGGGGCCTGTTTTGGAGACGGACGGGGTTTGTATCCCGCTTGCTAGCGGGGTTTCGGAAAAAGCGGAGCGGTGCCCCCGCAACATTGTGTTGGAGCCAAGACGCTAAGGGCAATGCTCATCTTCGGTGCAGGGTCTTCTCCACGCGAACTGGACACTCGACTTCCTAAATAGGACCCTAGTTCCAGGCGTCCAGCGGAATAAGCGCTCCGTGAGCGGGGAGAGCTGTCCGATGGAGGGCGGCGGTCACACACTTGTCAATACCGGAACAACAGAAGTGATCTGCCGGCATTGCCCAGATTTTTAATAAAGCATGCCTTTACCGGACTCACGATTGGACAACTCTAATCCTCTTCTCAATCCTCTGCCGCATTCATTTAGGCTTACTCAATATTGAAGTTCTTCTCTGTTCGCAGAGACGATTGAGTCACATAGTCGCTATGGCATTCCCCGCCGTGAGAATCGATACCGACGCGGATGCCACTTCAACCAGAGTCCACGACCATGATCTCTTGAACTCCACGAAGGAGGCGAGCGAAAGCGCGGAGCAGAATCAGATGACAGCCCTATCTGGCGAAGAGCTTGCTCTCGAGAGGAAGCTCCGAATCAAGATTGACCTCATGATCATGCCGCTCATTGTCTGGACATACCTCTTGAACTACATTGACCGGTGAGTATCTGTGATTGTGCTCTGTGATGTGAGCATCATGTTCTTACTTTGTTCCAGGAACAATTATGCGGCGGCGCGCCTTCAAGGTTTGGAGAGGGACCTCAACCTTTCTGACACCCAGTGTAAGATTCCCAACTCTGACCCCCTCTCTGGCCCAACCGAGCTCCTTGACGGAAAGTGTGGCTGACAGACATTTCGGACAACAGACCAAATCGGCCTTTCTGTCCTGTTCATAACCTACGTAAGAAAAAACTACTATTGCGAAAATGCATTCGGCACTGACCGATGCCTAAGGTGTTGGGCCAACTGCCCTCGAACATGTTGCTCAACTACTTCGGCAGACCGGCCTATTACCTGGGCTTCTTTACCATCTCATGGGGTCTCGTATCGGCTTTGACTTCCCTGGTGCACAATTTTGCCGGGATCGTCGTTTGCCGGTTACTTCTCGGCCTCGTCGGTTCGTACGATTCTCCCGACCAGTTCTAATCCGTACTAATGACCGACTGATCAGAGGCACCATTCTTCTCAGGGGTGAGTCTTCAACTACACGCATATCTCACTTAAGCAGTCTCACGTTTGACTTCCACCTACTAATAACGCGTGTTCAGGTTACCTTTTACCTTTCCAAATGGTACACCAAGAGGGAACTCTCTCTCCGCATGGCCCTCTTCTACAACGGCTCCCTGATAGCAGGTGCCTTTGGAAATCTCATCGCAGCGGGCATCCTGAAAGGTCTGGACGGCGTCCGGGGCATTGCTGCTTGGCGATGGCTCTACATCCTCGAGGGAGTTGTGACTGTCGCCACCGGCATAGTTATCTGTCTAGTTCTTCCCGATTTCCCGGAAACCTGGAGGGCTCTGAGTCCTGAGATGCGCCAGATCTCGAACCGGAGGCTCGCCATAGATGCCGCGGAGGCTGATGTTGACGCCGGTGGTTCCAAGACGCAGTTCTATGGGCTCAAGGCGGCTCTTCGAGACCCCAAGGTCTGGGTGTTGACCGCTGCGTACCACGCGTTTATCGGCGCTGGTGGTTTCCAGAATTTCTTCCCGACACTTACTAGGACCCTGGGATTCAACGACACCGTCTCGCTGCTCCTCGTGGCACCACCCTACGTGTTCATGGCGCTCTATTGCATCTTTCACTCATGGCTGTCGGACAGGGTGCAGAACAGGTTTTGGTTTTTTATGTGTAAGCGTTTCACTGTCGTGATAAGCACTTGACGCCATACAGAAGCAAGCACTGACATCCTTTCCACCAGACCCAATCCCGATCGTCATCGCGGGTTGCGTCATCTTCATGACAACAACTGCCTTTGGCCCCCGCTACTTCTCCCTCTTCCTCCTCAACTTCGTCTTCACCATGAACGGCACCACTTACGCCTGGATGTCCACCTGCGTGCCCCGCCCGCCCGCCAAGCGCGCCGCCGCCCTGGGCTTTATGAACGCCGTGGGAAATGCAGCGAGCATCTGGACGTCATACACATATTTCGATGCGCAGGGCGAGCGGTATCCCGTTGCGCTGGGGATTGTTATCGCGCTGATGGTTATCTCGGGTGTTGGCGGGGTTTGGCAGCGGCAGCTGCTCGTTAGAGAGAATAGGCGGCTGGAGAAGATTGAGGATGAGGATGCGGTACTGAGTGATAAGGAGATGAGGAAATTGCAGGAGACAGCAGATGCAGAGGGGGTAGATCTGGCGACGGCGAGGCAGAGGCAAAAGGGTTTTCGGTACTTGGTATGATCTTGAGAAGACGGAAATCTACAGGATGTATACAAGTCAGTAGCTGCAGCGCTCCGCTCCCCCTCCCACTGTCGCAAGGTGCTTTTTCAGACCCATTTAATGACCCTGAAATTGTCTGGCGTCATACAGAGTACTGCCACGGTCACCAATTAGCATGTTGTCATGTTGTTCCACGACCGTACACGTGTACATGTCAAGTTCCCTTCGGCTGCCCGAGTCTTTTGAGATCCAATGCGATCGCCGATCCATTGCGCTTACTCGGTGAACCGTGAGGAAACCATTAGGCGTGGTCTGCCCTACGTGCGGTCCACTCCTGGGACTACCCGACGTCAGCCACGCCATTGTGGCTCCAGAAAAGACTCAGGGGTTCCAGCGACCGTAGATTAGAGTCCGGCCTTTTCGAGGTCCTGATATGTGACCACACGAGTCGTGCAGGATAGATAGGAGCGGAAGAGCGGGGATTCACCGACTTCGGAGCCGCTTCGTATTGTGGCTTGACTCATTGGTCAGAGAAGCGGAACTTGGCGTCACCCAGTGTCGGCTCGCGGCGGCCATTGGCGGCCGGAAGCGGACTCGATATCAGGAATTTCATCAATCGTGCTGTCATATGAGGGGAATCGCGGGACAAAAGAAGTGGGGGTTAGGTGAGGGGCACCATATATAAACCCTCTCTGTCCATCGTATCTTTATTGCCTCTTTCTTTTTCCTACCAAACACTGATAGCTTCTCACTTACTCTGACGCCGGTTGCACAGAACAGAAATCTCGCGAAAGGCTTCACTAGCAGACCAAACTTGTATCGTCTACCAGTCTCATCTATGGCTCGGCGGCGTCTTCCCTCGTATGGGCTACCAGTATCGGAATAGCTAACTCTTGTCCCTAGATCCTAGCCCCAAACGGTACATTTACCACATTCCGAACCACCAATACCATGGCGCCCTTCGATGGTAGCTTGTCCAATACGATCAAAATCCCTTCAGGTAATGTGTGAATTAAATCATGCGTGAGCCGGTGCCTGCTCTCCATCGGGGAGTACGGCTGAGATTATACGGCCCTGAACTTGATCTGGATAATACCAGCGAAAGGATCATGCGTTTTCCCTTTTTTATCCCCTGACCACTCCTAACAATAGCAGGATAACAATCGTAACAAACAATAAAAATGGCTCCCACCGCTACTGTTGACGTCCCCGAGAGGACCTTCAAGTACCCGAACTCCGAGCAGCTCGCCGGCAAGGCCCAGCCTAAGGGCCTGAGCAAACCCGTCGAGGATATGATGGGCGACTGGGACTCGTTCTCCTTCTCGCCCATCCGTGAGAGCGCCGTCTCGCGCGCCATGACGCGTCGCTACTTCGCTGACCTGGATTCGTATGCCGAGTCTGACATCGTCATCATCGGCGCGGGCTCCTGCGGTCTCAGCGCGGCGTACACCCTCGGCAACCTCCGCCCCGACCTACGCATCGCAATTATCGAGGCGGGCGTTGCGCCTGGTGGTGGCGCCTGGCTTGGCGGTCAGCTCTTCTCTGCCATGGTCATGCGGAAGCCCGCCGACGAGTTCCTCCGCGAGATTGACGTCCCGTTCGATGACGAGGGCGACTTCGTAGTCGTCAAGCATGCGGCGCTGTTCACCAGCACCGTCCTCAGCAAGGTGCTTCGCATGCCGAATGTCAAGCTTTTCAATGCCACGGCCGTTGAGGACCTGATTACCAGGCCCGAGGGAGATGGTATCCGTGTTGCCGGTGTGGTGACTAACTGGACACTGGTCTCGATGCACCACGACGACCAGTCCTGCATGGACCCGAACACGATCAACGCGCCCGTAATCATCTCAACCACCGGCCACGATGGTATGTGACAGATCTCCTGGCCTTATGAGACAAATAAACGTATTCTAACTTGTACAGGCCCCATGGGCGCTTTCTCCGTCAAGCGCCTTGTCAGTATGCAGAGCGTTGAGCAGCTTGGCGGCATGCGCGGCCTCGACATGCAGCGCGCCGAGGACGCCATCGTCAAAGGTACCCGCGAGATTGTCCCCGGCCTGATCGTTGGAGGCATGGAGCTCTCTGAGATGGACGGCTCTAACCGCATGGGTTAGTTTCTAGTCCCAGCCCAGGTTTGCCGATCTCATGCTAACGCCCGGAAATAGGACCTACCTTTGGCGCCATGGCTCTGAGCGGCGTTAAGGCTGCTGAGGAGGCACTCAAGGTCTATGATGTCCGGAAGAAGCAGAACGCCGCCTAAATGACGCGTCTTTGGACACACGGCCATTACGAGATGACATGATAGTGCTGGTACAGATATCACTCGTTTCGCATGATGAGAAAGGCTGAAGCCGTCCGTCGTTGGTGAGGGGGATTATCAGAGAACATAAGTCCCAAATATGAACATTCATTCAAATAATGTGCTCGTGGCGATGCCAGCTCTCTGCGGGGATATGTTTATGGTCTTTCTCCCTTACTCTAGCTTTCCTCAGGTGTGACGCATTGCGGTGAGAAGTGGAAAGGACGGGCGGAGATGACGAGACTGGCTCGTGCGACGGCGTCTCTGCCCAATTGGACGTTCAGGGTGATCCTCGAGGGGGCTGGGTGGAGGCGGAGACGTATTTACTCCCTATTGCGTATTCCAGTTCCAAGCCGCCGCTACTCCATCCTACGACGGCTGTAAATCACCCTTCTTACCTTCTGTATCGTCGTCCTTTTCCTTCCCCGGCGGCTTATACCTCCTCACATTCTCGTACGCCCAAACCAACTCCTTGTCTAATGCTGGCGGAATTCTTCCTTCCCCATTAATCGTCCCAAGTCCCGCAATATCAAACAACCCCTTTAGCCACCGTTGCGTCTCGCCAGTGTCCCACGGAATATCGTGGAACCTCCTTCCCTCCCTTCTCACCCTCTGCTCCCGCTCATTCTCCCACCGTTGCTGTTGGCTCAAGGGTGGCAGCGGTACTGCAGTCCTTCCCGAGAAGAGGCGGGCGAGTGCGATGGCTTGGTACTCGAAGCTCCGGAAGGTTATCGCACGGGGCAATCCCACGATTCCCAGGCTTGTAAAGTCCTGAAAGAAGGTGTGTAAATAAGTCTTGGTGAGTTTACGAGCTTTGTAATCCCATAGTGGACGCCCGTTTGCACGCACATTCCAGAAGGGAAAGGACGGTGAGTACCCAGTACAGTAAATGACGACATCAATGTCATCTAGATGGCTGCCGTCAGCGAACACGATCCTGCCATCCGATTCATACTCAGTGACGACCGGCTTCCATTCCACACCGGGAGGTGGGGAGTCGCCATCCCATCGCGACCTGGATCTCCTCGATTGGTAGACCGGCAGCTGGGCAGATGAGAGCAGCTCCGTGGTGACATCTATTCCGGACGCCGAGTTACCAATTACGAGGACTTTCTTTCCGGCAAATGGTTGAGGTGATCTATATGTTTTGGAATGGAATACGCGGTTAGGAAAGCGCTCCGAGTATTCTTCCAGCCCCTTCACGCTAGGTACCTATCGGTAGCTTTGTTAGAGAACACGAGGGCTTGATTTGAGATGGGTTTCACTAGCCGTACGTAAGGGACTGAATAGTGACCATTTGCCAACACGACAGCGTCGAAGACCTCCTCCCACCAGACATCTACTTTCTGGAAGGGGTCATATTTTCGGAGCGTCAGCTTCCATTGCGGATACTTGCCGCGGGCCGGTGAAGAGGGCTGTCTCGAGACGTCCTCCACAGTCGTGTTGAGAACCAGGAAACCATCCGTATTGTGGCGAGAAAAATAGTCTTCGATATATTGACGCGGGACGTGATGAGGTGCAAAGGGCCCGTATGCGAACCTGGCGTCCGAGAAGGACATGGCAATATCGGGGACATTTGTCCTAGAATTCAGAAAGTTAACAAGCGCGATGAAGGGCGAAGAGCGTAAATGAAAGCCATAAGTCCCTTACAGCAAACCCTCATAGACTGGCGTCTGGGAATAACGCTCCTGTTGGTTTGGCGGTATAGTGGCAGGCAGACTATCGGGCACGTGCAGTGGTGGATCGATCTCCGGCGGCAACTTTCCCGGACTTAGAGGAAATCCTGGGCCTGGATCGCGGTCGTAGATCCTGCATAGGTACCAAGAATCAGAATTGGGTTTCGTGTTACACTCGTGGGAGCGGCCAAGTTACCAAGTCCCTCCCGCAGTTTCCCTCCGTTCGAAGACACGGATGACATCGAAGTATTTTTCAGCTTCAAAGGCGGAAGCCGTAACCGCCCCTGCGATTAACGGAAGTCTGCGTCAGTACGCTTCTATCCATGCGAAGTTCACAATGGCGACAAGCAGAGCTGGGAATACCTGCGGCTCCAGCTCCAATAATGGCCACGGACTTGATGGTCTTCTCGCCGCCCATTTCTTACAACTTGCTGCGTATATCTGGTTATTTATTCATCCGTTTCCTCAAGTTCGCAACATTGAAACTCGGACAGCTTGTACCTCTTATACGGCCTTCGCATATTGATTCGTCATTGCTCGCCCATATTTCACCATCGCAGGTGTCACGTAATCATTCCCCGCACCAGGCCACAAGTTCCCAAGCTGCTGTATAGTTAGATATGACTCGGGCCATAACCTCCGTGTCCCATTCTACGGCTGAAGTGGTAGTCGACTGAGTGGACTGGTCCCGCAGGCTCAAGTGTTTGGGTTAAGGGATTGTTTCGCACGGAGCAACGGCACGAGGTGAAGTGGCAGAGGGCAGTGGCAACAATGATCGATTTCAGTTAGTGCGATAAGCCAATGAGCTAGGGAATAGTGGATTAGAGAGAACTTGTGCTGGAGGCGTGCACATGACGGCTCAGAGTTAACCGGTGGTTCCATAGAAGGTGTTGACATCTCAGCGGCCTTTCCGTCCTTCAGGTGCTTGCAGGTCTTTTCCGCTAATAGATAGGATTACTGGCTAATAAAAGTTGGGCTGAGGTACACTATCACAGCATTGATGTTTCTGAATAGAATTACTATACGCAGGTATGTCTTATCATGATGTGCGGCGCATTTTCCTGGCTTGGAAGACGGTATGGGGTAAGAAGCGGTCAGCTTTTGAGGAACGATTGAATCACCTGAAGGTCAACGATGAAGTCAATATTTGGAGTTGTTTGGGAGGGGAGATCGAAAGGTGCGGCGGCAATGGAGTTGTACGTGGGGTTGGGGGCCCTATCCTCGAGCTTATATGGCAATGAAATACCTAATAGCTAGATCCTATATAGTCTGCGTGATCAATATCACCAATTCGGACAACACTTATTCGAAGTCCTTATGGTTTGAGAACTCTAGCCTACCAACATCGCAGAGGTGCCTCAGCTAGAGCTGATTATCTCTCTTTGTTGGTTTTGCATGGTAGCTAGAGTCTGAACACATCTCGTCATTTGATATTGCAAAACTCACATCCACATCTAACCTACTCAAAACCTCAGACATCTAGGGGGTCCAATTTGTTTCCTTTGTCACTGAAGCGCACAAGGGCCTCTCAAATGGCCTGTCATTCCTTAGGTCCCATCTCAGGCAGCTTGACCTCCGGAGGGGAACAAGATTCAATATAAGTTGGGACCCCCCCATCTCGGCACCCCCCACATCTCGGCACCCCAAATTTTCCCACCACCAGAATAGCCATGATTTCCAAACCTTATTATCTCAACAACTAGCCAACATATATACAATCCTCGTCGTCAGTGGGGTTTTCTGGTCTGCCGGATTCATCTATGCCATCTGTAGAAGCCCTTAGTTCTTCCTTGGCCTTGTAAATAGCCTTAATACTGGCAAACCTTGAATTGGGGCTTAATTCGACCTTCCTTCTCTTAACCGGCTTACTTGCCTCTAATTGATCCTTTAACTGCTTAATCTCGTACTGAGCTGCTGCCAATTGGACATTCTTTTGATCAAAAGCCTTATTGACCTTCTAGAATAGAAGTCGTTATATAGAAGTGTTGTTTTCTATCTGGCCATATTAGTCCAGTTGGTTACGAAGCTTAAGAGTCTTCTTAGGAGTTGACCAAATAACTGCAGAGGTCTCTGAGAGCCATGTTGAGGCAGCATTAGCCCTGACTGGTGTGTCTAAGGCCTTTTTTGCCTGACCTGAGCTAGTGTTGTGATTCTCTAGAAGGAGAGGGCTTATCAAAGGCTTTGCCATAGAAACTAGCCAAAGACCAGCAGCTTTCTAACCAGCCCTTATATTTTGGCCTGAGAGGCCTTCTAGCCTTGCTCTCTGATAGAATTTAAGAAAATTCCGCTTGCCAATAATTGTAGAATCATTCCAATGCTGTATATATCCCAGTTGTTTTCGATAGGCTCGTTTGAGGGCTGAGAAGACAGCTAGATCAAGGGGCTGGAGGATATGAGAGGTGTGGGGAGGGAGAAAAAGAAGGTGTATATTATTCTGAAAGCAGGAATACATAAAATCAGTTGTTATGTGACTTCTATAGCCATCCATTATAAGCAATCGAGCCTCGGAAGGGTCAGATGGCTGGGTGTTTAGGATGAAGACCTTCTGGAGCCATTCCAATACAGTATCATCAGAGGTCCAGCCATTTGGTGTTGCTGTGAAGTGCCAGCCTTAGTATGGGCCTATGTCTAAAGGAAACCACTGTTGTTAGACTGATTTTCCCTTGAAAATGACCAGGGGGGTAACAGCAACTCCTGTAGTTGATATACACTCGATAAATGAGGTCCATACCTTAGATCCAGGTTGTTTCCGCTGTACTGAGCGTGTTTGGCTATTCCTAAGCACCAGTCTATTGCTTCCCTGACCTTCTATAATACCAGCCTCATCCATGTTATATCGATTGGCTGGTTTAATAGCCTTAATAGTGGGGACTTCTAGATATCAGAACTATGGCTTGATTATATTAGTTGATGCACTGCTGGCTCGATAGGAATCGATTGACTGACTCTGTTAGGTCCTGATAGATGGGTTTCTCCTTAGGAATCCTTCAATCCAGCGTTTTCCAAGTGGCTGGGGGTCTCCCTGAGCATCCAGGACTCGCTGGGCAAACTCCTTGAGCTGGGAATGGGTTGGTGGAAGGCCCAGAGATGCTTGTATAAGCACCTATTGGGCTAGATGGTCTTCCTGGGTTGGAGAGAGCCTTTGTTGACTAGCAGAGGCTTGCTGATGAGGTTGGCGGCCTTTGAGGCAGTCTTGTAGTGTAGACCTTGGAACGCCATAGTTGGAGGCGGCTCTTTTGATGTTGAGGCCTCTTGCAATAGCGTCAAGGGCGTGATTGACATCATCTTCAGTATATTGCTTCATTATACACTGATAGACAATTATGATAATTTTGGGGATAATTGGATAGGAATTGGTAGAGGAATTGGCTGGGGAAGACATAGTGTTGAAGTGGCGGTGAGCAAATTGCGGGGTGCCGAGATGTGGGGGGTGCCGAGATGGGGGGGCCCCAACTTAATCCTACAGACTAGGGAATCGGCGGTAGTTGAGGAGGATTGTATCGTAGCGATAGACCGATTGACGAGGCTTCCCTGGGACGGTACATCGTATCATTCTGTAGAAGGCGAAGAGTTCCTGGAGCTGGGCCATCAGAGTGCATGGGCAGAAGGATCGGGTATTATATTAATAAAGGGTAGTGCGGTAAATGTAGTGGCCTGTCCAGTGTCGTCAAGCGAAGTTCGGAACTGGAAGAATGCAGGACACTTAGCAGGTTTCAGAACAGGATTCGCTTGCTTTCTTACGATAGAAATAGCGGAGGATATAATATGAAGATTTTAGAGGACTGGCTCGCTGACGAGCTTCGAGACTAATTTTCTCATTAACTTATAGACTGCTACTTTTGCACTTCTGCTACCCACCTGATATCGCATGTCGAAGCACGAGATCGCAATATCGTGAGTGGGTTTTCTACTTCACATAACGTGGAATCAGGCAAAATTAGACTGGAAATCTTAACGATTTTGTGCCATATTCACTGTGACACTCGAGTGGGCGATTGCAGAGCAGCCGAATTCCCGGGGCCGCAGGATAAATGTTGCTAGGGAGTAGAACGGATGCTTGAAACTATCTATTATAAATCCCCTACACTTATTATGTGGCCACGAACCAAAGCGTTGGCTACATACCCAGTTTAGCTATGTAAGGAGGTCTGGGCCCCTACACCGGCCAATATGGGAATAGATTCGAGGTCCACGTTCCGGCTATTCCACTTCGTGTGCTCGGTCAAGTTCGTTGAGCCCTTTACCCTCTACCCCTGACAATTGCTGGGGCTATTTCTATGATCACCGAGGACAGCCTAGAGCATCATTGAACTAGGCATCTAACCATAAATTACGATAAACTACGGAGTTAAACTCCATCTTAACCTGCCTACTCCTTGATAGTCTTCGCAACTATACCCTCGCGGTAACCTCATAGCGATCCTTGACCCTGAACTCAAGTACCCATGACAGGTAAAGCCTCCACGGGTTAGGGAAAAACTTTATCCCCCGATTCTCGTCCTCAACATGAAACACGCGGAGCAAAATGAACGCATTGGCCGGGTCGCTGTCGTACGTATGCATCTGTCGAAGAGCGTTAAAATAGCAGATAGGGGAAATGGTCAAGATTCAGACTTGGCATGCATACCTTATTGACCTGGTTTTGGCTGATGTAAAAGGCCTCACTGCAATTACCCAGAGTAGTCTTGACCTCTAGGTGGAAGGTAGTGCTGTTGGACCATGTCATATCAATTGGGACTCCTGCCTCACCTAGGGCCTCCCTCATTTGGCCACTCGAATCGCGATAAGTAAAATCTAAATAGTCTTCCTCGAGTCCTTGGAATTGAGGAAACCCATTCTCGATGCGAAGTTTACTGGTCCAGTTCTGAAATGTCCAATCGCTGATCTTGTTCTTAAACACCTCATAGACCTAGGCTCTGAAGTTAGTTTTTTGCCCTTCTTTTTATAGAAAGGAGAAAATGGTTTGGTTTGGGAGGAGGGGTGGATACAAATGCTTCGCCGAGAGATCCAATCTCTCGGAACCTGATTTCCTGGACCCTCTCGGGTTGAGCTTCGTTTCTGTGTGGACGCGAGACAGGGACAGCTCGAGACGTTGGTGTTCGTGGTCTGTTCTCCGGAAAGCCGTTGTCGCGTAATTCGCCCCAGACTTCGGTATCCCCTGACGGAGACCCCGCAGCTCCTAAGTCTTCCCGTACGCCATGCTGCTCCGGAAGCCTTTGTTACGAGAGAACTCGACAACTGGTAATCAGCTGCCCTGCGTCTTACGCTCTCTACCCTCGTCTGGTACGAAGGTATCAACCCCACCAGCGTCCGTGGGTGCGTAGGAGATAATGTTAGCCCGCCCTCCCCATCACTACCCGTGGAGTCCAATTCTTCACTATGATGTCCGTCGCCGGAGCCGGGAATTGATACCCTGGTAGCTTGGGAGTCGGCTTCGTTTACGCTCTGCGCCATCGACCGGGTGACGTTCGAGCCGACAACCATGTCGACGTCGGTTGATCCACTGCCACGCTCATCAGGAGGAAATACATCGTGGCTCTCTAAGATTCCCTCGATGCGTTCCAGGGGCTCGCCGAGGATAAGTAACACTAGGGCCCCATGCTGTTGTGGGATTTCTAGATAATCCGACAGGAACTGCTCCAGTTCGAAGTTGACCAGGCGGGATTGGTCGCTCGCGAGCCCTTCGCGGATGTAGACTTCAAGGGTTTCGGTATCGTCTTTCTCCATAAATGTAACCAACCGATTGTCATTTTCGACAACCACATTCTGTAGCTTCATGACAAGCGTGATGGATGGGACAGACCAGACATTGATGATCGAAGCTGGTGAGGCATAGCCTGCATCTCGACGAGCCGCAGCCAGGCTAGGGTGGGTCAGAAAGTGTTTGATAGGGCATGTGGAAACGGTACTTACCACGCGAGGTGTTCGACTCGAGCTCTGAGATCATCTTGTCGAACTAAATCGTGAATGGCGCTTCCTCGTATCTCTACTGTCTTTTCCACGACAGCTGAGAGATATCTTCTCCTGCAATCAAACGCTTCGAATACTACGCTCAAGGACTGTATCGAGCGCACGGATATGCCGAGGAGATTGACCTTATCCTTGAATGCAGATGCTAAAGTCATCTGGTCTGGTATGTACCAATCTGAATCGGTTACCGAACGAAACGCGATGGTTGGCTCCGCCTGCGAAGCTTCCGCGACAATAACTGGAAATGCCCGAGCTGAGTGCATCTGGGTAACATCTGAAGAGTCCAGGACGACACCGTTCCGAAGAAAGTCGCTCAATAACGTTAGGAGCTCTGTGAATCGCCCCACTATATCGTCAGACCGCTCTTCTGACAGCGTGCAAAGTTCGTTCACTACGTGCGATGTACAGGGTGCTTTGACGCCTATAGTATTGCAAAAGAGCATTTGGCAGTCTGGATAGTGGTCGCTCAGTCTGGTAACCTTGTGCAGAACATCCGGTGCGATCCAAACACAAGCATCATGAGAAAGCCACCTGGGGTGCGGCTCAGCTACGTATACGAGTGGTGCATTGTTGAACGCGGACCTGAACTCGCGATTAGCATGCCATTAAGTTTCTGCACACCAGTTCCTCGTACCTGATTCTGTTCCGATCCGAACGATCAGCCGCGCTGAGAGAAGAATAGAGCCTGTGTACCATCTCCTGTTCAACTTGGCCAAAGGAGCCCTGGCAAAGTGCCTCCAGCTCTCTTAATCTGGCAGCCGTATTGACAGAAACTAAGACGCCAACCTCGGAAAGGAATCCCCAATTCCCAAATGTCGGTACGGGAAGATCAATGAAGTCAAGATGGGGACATTCACGCTTTAGCGCGTTGGTTGGTACTGCCAGATTGCCAAGAGGTCTCATGATCCCGTCGAGACACGGCACTTCTAGCGTTTTTAAAGCTTGAACTACCACCGGGTCCGGGCTTTTTATTGCCCATTCGAGCTTCACAGCTGTCAATAAGTCAACCGTATTAGCACCACGGAGAAATTCCCACTCGGCGGTGAGCCTGCCATTACTGACGAGCTGTGGACTCTTGCGAAAAGTGACTTTTTGTGAGTCAAGAAGCCAATCGTAAAATTCCCGTCGCGTCCTGTCGTCGCGACCGCATATTTCCGTCTCATACTGCTCATAGAGGACCCTAAATGGGTTCTGTGGCGTGCTGATGTGTTTCGACACAAGACTTGGCTCGGCTGATGGTTCGATGATATAGATTGTGTTTCGGCTGCGACAAAAATTTCCGTCCCATTTCACCCAAAAGGCAATGTCTGGTGCACCGCGGGTATAGAGCTGCGATCGATGTTTAAAAAGGTATGCGGCGTCGGATACGAGATCTTCACCGGCGCGTCTACGCCAGGCGCCGGAAGATTCGGAATGAAGCTCGAGAATAAGATCGCAGACCTCCCCAGGTGTGTACTTCTTGATGCCCAGAAACTTGTAAAATCTCCTTCTGTCTCCGTCTAGAGCAGCAGCGGGGTCTACCAGGTTTAGATCAACGCCTGTAGGCACATGCTCCTCCTCATGCGCAGGCGGCAGGTATAAGTTTCTTTCATTTGCGTTGACCCATGATCCATCGCGTAGAGGGATAATGGAAACGGTCCTGAGGTCCACTCTCAGCTCCCATCTGTGGCAAAAAAGCTGTGCAATTCGTCGATGCCACGTTCTCCCTTGCGCTTCAATCTCCGCATTCCCACAGCCTGCGACCCATTCCTTCAGTTCGTTGAAAAGGTCAAGGATCGACAAAGTACTAACACCAAGCATTTGGAGCTCGTTTCTAACGTGGGCGTAATTGAAGGCGAGGTGTGACTCCCGGATTGAATATGAATGGAACAGATCATCGCCGTCGATGCGGAATTCCTCGGGAACATAACGTAGGTTAGGTGGTTTGCAAAGCCTAGTCCCTGGATTTCCTGATTCCAGAATTGGTTTCCCGCGTAGGCGCTCTAATATGTCACCTCGAAGATCGCTCCAGAACCCGGGATAGCACGGTTGATGGGGAAGATACATCGGCCAAGAGTAGCGTAGGCCCCTCCCTGGCCTGCTCCCTGGCCTGCCGACGGGGAGGGCAGCGAATAGCTCAATCACTCTCACGAACGCCGTACCGACGCCTTTACGCAGGGCCTTGTTCCATGGAGCATTGTACTCCAGACTTTCTCTGCTAGCGACGAGCAGAAAGTCCGCATGGATGAGAAACTGATGATACTAGTAAGTCCTGCAAAAAGACCGCGGTGTATAGCATAAGCTTGGAAGGGGACTAGAAGAAAATATCTTACTCGAAATCCAAATACACCAATAGGCAAAAATGTGTACGTCTTCTGTAAACTGACCTCATCGTCATCTTCACCGGGAACTGGAAACGCAAGGATGACCTCTGACGTCGTAATTCCTTCTCTTCGGGTGTCGGTTGGGAGGTTTCTCAGAGTGTGGCGGTAGACAATATACTCGTCATCCTTGTCCGTTGAGTGGTGACTGAGTCTATCCCGCGAACGTATCGTTGTCCCCTCCAAGCTCCCATCGCCAACCCAGGAGTTTCTCCGTAGCTCGAAAATTCTCTGCCTGCCTGGGGTATTTATGCGCAATATCTTCAACTTGCGGAGGAAAATCAGAATTTGGGGGTCGATGTTCTCCAAGTCTTCGAGAATGTCGTCATAAACGTCGTCATGTAGACACAGAAGGATCTGGGTGTGACCTGGGGAACGTTCCGAAGGAGGGAACTTGGATGCAATGGGAAGGATCATGCCAAGGGGTCCGTTCCTGTCGAATTTGAACTCGTAGAAGCCGCTGGCTATTTGAACGATATGGGCTACTTTGAAAACGGACTTGAACCCGATGCCTTTTTCGCCAATGTATCCCCTCTCATTGGAGGTTGATCGCTTGGTACTTTTCCCGACTCTCGTTAAAGCATCAAGCTGCTCGAACGTAAACCCGACTTCGTTGCAGTCGGTTCGGAGATACCGATGCCCGTTCTTCTCGTACAACGATATATCGAGGGTAGGCGTGGCTTCCGTAGAATACTGGTTGTCATCTGCATTCTGTATCATCTCGAGAATGAAGTGGGTCGGTTTTTGGTATAGCTGGTCGGAAAGGCTGTTTCGGAGGTGTTAGCTCGGGACTATAAGATTAATCGTAGAGGAAACACGGAACATTTTCAAGGCCTCATCAAGGCATTCAACTATGACTGAATGGCGAAGCTCGTCGTTCTCGACACCCAACCCTCTTCGCAGTTCCTCCAACTCATCATCCGCCTGCGATATAGAGGATGCAGCGCCCCTCATGATAAATGCTTTGCGGGTATTGATTCGGGTCGAGTCTTCGTGGTATGCTCTCGGAAGCTGTGGAAAATCCTCGCAAGGGATAGGAGACTCGAGAAACGGGCCATTGCCGTGCTGTTATAACTTGCGACCAAATTTGGTTCCAGCAAAGCCCGGCTCATCTTACACACCACTTCCGATTTTGCCTCCTGCGCCCACAGCCAACCAATGTGACTACCGACCGCTAAGCGCTCTTGTGCTGGCCTGGCCATCAGGATCTGAAACTTACCATGCCACGGATATAACTGTTGGGTTGGTAGTTGAGGCGACGAATGTACAAATAGTCCCCCAAGCAAGCATGGTTTTTATTCCGACCCCATGGCGCGTATAATGACTTCTTGCCATTGTTTTCTCCGCCCTAATTACCGAGTAACAAGATTCTCGCAGCAGCGCGGTTTCCTGCCCAGAAATGATATTAGTCAACGAATGTATACGGTGTGTGTAACCGCCAACTCTGGCTGGAAACAGGAGCATCTTCCCTCGTCACGCTTTCGTGGCCCGCATATGCGGGCCATGTCAACAGAAACCACCCGGTCGCTCTCGAAACTAGCGGTACGTACGCGCCGTTGGCCAACGACAACAGCCAGTACTCCCCTGCCGTTACCGCGAAAGGCGAGCAGCATGGCCCTCTTGAGGGCCGGGATAAGACGCAGGACGTCGCGGAACGTGGAGGTGGGCGCGTGGACGCCACGAGAGCGGCTGGGAGAAGGTGACTCAGTCCGACCCGAGCAAGGAACACCGCCGCCATATGCTCCATACTCAACCATGTCCCGAACATGTCCGTTGCAGGGCGAAAAGCTGGTGCGGATTCCCCCACACAAGCGAAGAGCTGCACTTGTCCCAGGACAATCGAAACCGGGATTTCTGTGTAAGACGAAGAAGTATAACCGTAATCAATGTTTTTGAGAGAGGCGATATATTTCTGCGCATGTGAAGGATGAGGCGTGGTACCTTCAGTGTCGTCATGATAGTCACTATACCGAAGAGTGGCAGTATAGAGTTTGGTCAAGGCGGCGGAATTGGCCTTTTCTTCGGTCCTCACGATGCGTTATTTGAACGACCTTCAACAGTAATTTCCTTCCACTTCATCTCACGTTCCATGTATAATTAGTCTAACCCTCGGTGGGTCGTTCCCTGATATCGTTGAGGACAGTATTTGATCCGCATCAGTATCAAGGGCCCAAGTGGAGAGGAGCTTCTTTCAATTATACGCACTATATCGTGTCCCCTCAGTCTCAATCCATCAAGAACCTGAACGCCCGTCTACCTAAACCCAGCTCTATCCATTACCTTCCATTACCTTCTAGCATCAATACCAACCTAGCCAAGGAAATTAGGTGCTTGAGAATTCCCTCACATATGCACCAGGCGACGTCAGTCTATCATCCAATTTCCGGGACGCCCCGTTCATGCGGCCCCAGAAACGTTCTTCATGTTCAGCTTCTTCCACCGGCTGGCGAGGCTGGTGAAGAAAGACACTCCTGCTCCAACAATGGATAGGGCGATGGCGATCTTGATGCCCCGCATGTAGGCCTGGAGGATGCCCGGAAGGACGTCCTCGGGGAACTTCCGCAGCTCGGACGCGCCCGTCGCAATGACGGCCGCGGGGTCAACTGTCGGCGCGGTCACGACAAGCCGCTTGACCATCTCGTTGAGGAAGGCTGATTGCGCTGCGGCTAGATAAAAGGCGCCGCCAACGGTTTGGAAGACTGTTCATATTGTTAGAGACAGCCATGTAAGGTGCATCGCTGGATGGATGCTAGACTTACACATAACCATAGCCGTGGCCGGAGCCAGATCGGCCGGGGCCACGGTGCCCTGAGTAGCGATCATGGGGACCTGGAACGAGACCCCGTAGCCGACACCACCCAGGATCTGGTACCCGATCCACTTGCCTGTGCTCGTGCCGATGTCCAGGGTGTACAGCAGGCCGCTCGCAATCGTCGCAATTGCCGCCCCGCCGACTAGTATCGGCGTATAGATCCCCGTAGCAGTAATTAGGCCCCCGGATATAACTGTCGCGAACGTAACCGCAATGATAAGCGGTAGATTCCGTACTCCCGACATCGTGGGAGTTGTCCCATCAATAGACTGGAAGTAGATGGGCAGGTAATACACCAGCGTGAAGTACGCGCCCGCATAGCAGAATGCGTACAACCCCGACACCCATACGGTCCTCTGCTTCATGATACGCGGGTTGATCATCGCCCGCTCCCCTTGGTACCATTCAAGGATGATGAACGCAATGGTGATGAGCCCAAACCCGACAAGGAGGCCGATGACCTCCGACGAGGACCACGCCTTCTCCTGGCCGCCATACTGGAAGGCCAGGATGAACGAGATGACGGCGCCCATTATGAGGGTGGTGCCAGGGATGTCCATCTGGAGGAGCTTCTCAAGGAGGGCGGCCTTGGTAGGGACGGCATGGGACGGGGTGCGGAAGAAGAGGAAGATAATAACGGCGGAGGCGCCTCCGATTGGGAGGTTGATGCTAGAAGCCTTGAGTCAGCTCTGTGTCTGTGGAATATGAGGAAGTCTGGTGAGCCAGTGAAGGGAGTACTCACTAGAACGACCATCGCCAGGTGACATGATCTGTGAAAGCGCCTCCGATCAACGGGCCAACAACGCTAGCGATACCGTAGGACGCGCCAATGATACCCGTAAACATGGGCCGCCTGCGCGGGGGTGCAGAATACGCGATGAGTGTATACGCGCCAGTTCCGATGCCCGCAGCGCCGACGCCGGCGATGGCGCGGCCGACGATGAGGGTCTCAGAGTTGGGGGCCACGCCGCAGATGAGGCTACCGACCTCGAAGAGGAGGATAGAGAGGAGGAAGGTGAGCTTTAGCGGGAAGTACTTGTAGGCCTTGCCCCCTGTATACGTGCAGGTTAGCTTTTAGCCTGTGGGGCAGGAGGGTAATAGTTGGCAGAGATGGGTGGGTTTTGGCGTGGGTTAGGAACGTACAGGTAGATTGGAAGGCAGCGACGGTCATGAAGAAGGCGGCGCCGTACCAGGAGACGTCTTCAAGGCTTTGGAAGTCAGTAGTGATCTGCGGGATAGCAGTCGCCACAATCGTCTAAAGAATATCTCCTGTTAGTTACAGGCCGTAGAAAACAACTATACTAATCCGTGATATACACTGACCATATCAAGAGCGACCAGGAAGATGCTCAGCACTAGCGCCACCACGACCGCTAGGAGGCGGACGCCCTTGGGATACTCCACGTCATCGGGCTCTGACTGTCCCTCGCCTTCAGGTATACTATCGCCTGCCTTTTTCTCCTCTTCTTCTTTCTCCGAAACTCTCCCCTGGTTGTTCGATATCGAGGGGGTGCGAGAGAAGGAGGGCTCCGAGCCCGCGGGCGACGCGAGGGTGGTTGCCGCGGATGCCATTTGTACGATGGGCGGAAGGCGGTCTGGTCGATTACCGTAATGGGCTCCCGGGGCTCTTGTGTGTAGTATCTCGAGTAAAGATGAGTGACCGGGGGCTTCTGCTTGTCATGAGCCCGGAGTAACGCGAACCCAGGCCCGTATTTATCTTCGAAGATGCGGAGCCCAAACTCTCACGTCAGACGACAAGGATATCACATCTATCCAGCCCTACAGCGGGCTGACAAACCCCAGGAAACGGCGTTCTCCATCATTTCCGCCCATTAGTCCTCCGCAAACCCGCCGAATTCAAAGATTGTAAGCGCTACGTGGTCCACCCGCGGCGAATTTCCCGCCGACATCCGGTCACATATCTCGGCAACATTTCTTAAATCCGTCATTTAATCTCCACATCCTCAACTCCGATAGGTGGGTGGGGATGATACCAAAGTCGCCGCGTGCACCTCGCACCAAATAAACGACGAAAATGGAGGTACCGAGGGGGCGGTGCTGGTAACCTGCGTCGAGGACCGAACGGGTAGAGGACCAAGCTTTTTCCTTGGATCCTTGGCGTCCGGGCGATCCGGTTGGCTAGCGGAGTTCCGCCCCCAGCCCGTTTTGAGTGGGAATGCTGACAAAAAAGTGGGGGTCGGTTTCGGAATTTGGAAGGATGACGTGGATCCAGAGGTTTGGGCAGCGATTCGATTGGGCGGTTTTTGAGCCTTCTTAAGCGTTAGGCTAAAGTCATCTCTCCCGAGTTATCTTCTCGGGTTATCTTCTCGAGTTATCTTTGGTGCGCGGTCATGGCGGAAATCACATGGATTTACTCACGCAAGTGAACAATTCTGCCCACGGATGGAACTTTCCCTGTTCGGCTTTTCCGCCGAATTCCTCCCCGGCTACCTTGGGCGCATCGTCAGCGGCTCAACGTTGGATGCACTGGAGAAGACTTCGAGACGGATGTGTATTCCACTCTATTTTCCATTGTGTCTCGGAAATACGGGATGCATTCCGGACATATATAGTTCTGAACCAAAGAAAGTGCATGTCCTATTCTGCTAAGTTTTAGTTCATATGCCCTCTGTCCATCTACTCAGTCGCTCAAGGAAGCGGGACCGGCCTAGGAGAGGTTGGCAGGAGCGGGAGTGGTGGACAGCCCCAGGTGTCATTCAGCACTGCCTCTCATTGATATCAGTCTTCTGTCCAGTTTTACCTGTCCTGTCAACCAGCGATAGCTCCCTTTCCAACGCCACCCACGTGCCATATCCACTCGAGAACGGGTTGCATTGCGCAACGTCTGTCAAGCCATCGTCGCCCCAACAGGTGACGTACTAGCATTAAGAGGTCCAGTTTCAGTACCATGACGGGGGTGGAATATTACAAGGAACGGGAATCTTGGTGCCGTGGCGCATCATTCGGTCATAGCATCGTAGCCCCGTCTCGGGTTGGAACCGATCGGATTTATGCCATCCGAGCCTACCCTATCTCCGGGGTCGCGTTTGGGCCCAAGCAGAGGTCAGCGTCTCATCTACAGTTCAAGACGGGCACACAACTCGTTCCCGCCTACGGCTTACTTAGACAGTTAAGGAAATATAAGACTCTGCGAATGCCGAAATTTTCTTCGACGATCGGGTTCGTTTGACCGACTTACACGAAAGCTACCGGACTAAAACTGGGTGACGCTGTGGTTTACCATGAATGTTTTAGTGATGACACTGGTACCCAATATACTCTGACCGGACTAGCTTCCAGTATGCTATACGTACAGACCAGACTTTACATCCCCATATTCACGCAAGCCTCCGCAACCCGTGATGTGTAACCATAAGCGAGACGCCGTAGTACCATACATACGAGTTCATCCCGTTTACGTCATAAACATGGAGTTGATTAAGGGATCCCTTATCCTCGGCCGTACTCCGGAGGCCGGATGGCGGGGGAAAGCACCACGCTTCTCAAGGAGCCTGATAACGTCAGGAACATCCATGGGGGCTATGACGGTGTCTGAAGATTCTGTTTCAAACACTTTAACGCGCACGAGTGACCATAAGGTTGGCAGCTGAAGACGCAGGCCTGGCGGCAGTTATGGTCTTACGGAGCATAACGTTCCGTTACAGTCTAGGACGAATAAACACTGGGAACGTGAGAAGTAATCTTACGCCTGTTAGCTCAACTCCGTTGCCACACGAGCGTCCAGACTGGTACTTTTACCTAGAACAAATAAAGCATCTCCTTCATTATTCTCCATGGACAAACGATTTACATGGACGGAATAGATTCATGCGAAAACCAGGGTTCACCGTGAGGATCACCCCAACGGCGGCTTCAAAGTTCCATGGCAATACGAAGCCACCCTCTTATTCTGGCCCAGAGTCGGCTGATGTAATACTGCCTGCGAGTCATCTCTCTACCGCTCGCGGCTTATTTACCCCTTTCCTCTCTACCCTGTCCCGAAGATGTAGGGTTTTTATTTTAAGTTTATTTTTTTTTCCGCAATGCATGCGACCCCACCAACCGTTAACGTCGCTCACCCCTCAACGGCCCACCCCAAAATCCGCCCACAAAAAAACAAGCCCTCCCTTCAACCTCAATTTTCCACACTTTTTGACGCAATAATAATACAATCTCCAGGCTCACTAGATAATTCAGAGCCGCTGGATTCAGTCGTACTACTCTCTTTATCCCCTGCCTCAATTTGCGCCCGGTGGATAGCTCTGATATCGGCAAACTTCGAATTCGGACTGATTTAGACCCTCTTCTTCTTCCTAGGTCTTGTATCCTCAACCTGCTGCTCAAGGGCTTAGACCCGAGATTATAGGGCAGCTATTTGGTTATTCTTTTTGTCAAATCCCTTTTGTACCTTTCGGAATAGTAGCCGTTATGTGCTACTAGGTTGATCGAGCTAGTTAAATAGGGCAAGCTGGTCCCAAAGATTAATATCCTTTTGAGGAGTCGACTATATAACTGCAGATATGGCTCTATTCTACTAATCGATAGGCCTGGATCTAAGGGCTATCTCAGGAGTCAACTCAGCCTTATTACTACTAGTCTCTAGTAGTAATAGGCTAAGTAGGGGTCGAGCTATCAATACAGGCTATAGACCAGTCGATTTCTATCCAGACTGTATATTCTGAGCTGTCAGAACTGCCTGGCGTGCCTTATAATAGCAGTTAAGGAAATTCCTTTTGCCTACTATTGTAGAATTATTCTATTGTTCTAGATATCTAAGCTCTTTCTAGTAGGCTGTCTTTAAAGGCCTAAAAACTAATTAATCTAAGGGCTGAAGGACATAGGATATATAAGGAGGCAGATATAATAAGTGTATATTAATATATAGTAAAGATATATAAATTCAGTAGACTTATAGCTCTTATAGCTATCTAGGATAAGTAGTCGAGCTGTAGTTAGGTCTATAGGTTAGGTAGCAGGGATAATGTTATAATAGCTAGTACCTATTATACTAGTAATCTTAGCTATATATATTGATAGAGTACTATAACTGGATATAGTACTATACCTAGGAAACTATAACTATAAGAGATATATAACCTAAGGAGGTGA